>SRPQ01000450.1:0-19585 GCA_018360075.1 Claviceps cyperi
TTTTTTTCAAGAAGACGAAAAGAATGAAACAGAATGAATAGAAGTGAAACAGTGGGAGAAAATGAAAAAAAAATAAAAAAAAGAGTGAAAAGTGAAAAGGGACGCACGCAAGTGAGGATCCTCATCATCCTGATCCAAACAACACCAGAAAAACGGTCCCACCACAGCCGTCGTCTCAATGCCTCGAAACGGCAACTTCATCACCCTCACCATCTCGGCGTACGAGTCCCGCGGCAGCGAGAGAACCTTGGGCATGAATGTGTCTTTGTCTTTTGCGCTCTTCTGCACACTGTCCCATCACCTGCCTTGTCAGAAACGGCTGCAAAAGTCGCGCGCGTGAAGACCGGGCTCAGTTTGTCTTGCGACGCCAAGATCGGCATGAACTTACATGAGACGCATGCCGCTCACTAACTTGACGTCGCAGGGGAGGTTATCCGGCGGCGCAAAGGCGCCCTGTGAATGATGCGATTGTTTTAGTACACTGCTTCCAATGTTCCAATTTATCATTTCCCGGCCCTTTTTTTTTTCATTTTTTTCTTTTTTTTTTAAAAAAAAAATCTTTTTCGTTGCAGACTCCATCCCACTCGTATTCGCTCCATCATCTCTCTTCCTTCCACCTCTTGACCTTTCTTTACCTTGAAATTCAACCACGACTTTCCTCAGCTCCCGACCCCCCTTCTCCAACCGCAATACATTCCTCCAATCATCACGGAGCACGAGGTTCCAAACACAAAACGCAAGAGAGCAGAAAAGCAAAGGGACGGAATAAGAAAAGCAACGTACCCGCCGATTCAAGAAATTATCAAACTCATCCCCCGTCAACGCATGCTCCTCGCATGAATTATAAAACGGATCCTACAAATCGATCCACGTGTGAGAGGTTAGAACTCGCATAGGTAGGTTACAGGTACCTGGTCCTCGCAGGCGCCAAGACAAGTACGGGTAACGAACGGTACAGTGCAAAGCGTGGCAAAGCACCGCAAAGCAAAACCAAGCGCAGGGTTGTAAACTCAACAGCAAAAACGAACCGAATAGTTCAAAATCTCCAAATAACTCGTCACCTCATCCACAGTACGACACTCATTGACATAGTGTCGGAACATGTAGTCGTCCATTCCTGGCCAGAGGGGGTACGCCGAACGCGGTAAAGCGTGTGTAATGCGTATGCGTATCGGCGGCGGGACGAGACGAGACGAGACGAGACAATCGCGGAGTGGTGGCGGTGGGGAGAATGGGGTTGCGACTTGCGACTTGCGACTTGCGACTTGCCTGGCGTCGTTGGAATCTTGGATGTGATGTCAGGTCGTCAAAGATTGCATGCATGTAGTACCGAACCGAATATCTCTGATGGTGCGATGGTGCGATGTGCGATGGTGCGATGGTGCAGGTTGTCTACTTGCCAATTGACTCGTCCTTGTCTGTCGTACGGAGGAGTGTTGCTGTTGCTGTCTGGACTCTGGTGTGTTCGCAAAATCTGGGGTTCACGAATCACAAGCCCGCATCGGCTAATTCGTGCAAAGCTGTCGAGGGCAATTTTCGACGCACCAAGAGGAATCACTCACGTATTCTCGCCAAGAAGGGTACTTGAGTAGGGGGTCGAAAGTACGGCCTACGAAGCTCCGGTGTGTTGATGACCCCTGTCGCAAAGCTACGCCTCACGTTGTCGACTGTAACTTTCGACACGTCCCCAGCTCAAGTACCGATCCATTCAAACACTTGATGGACATGCCCGCGGCATTTGTGCACTAGAAAATCATCTTCCAATTACTTCGCCTTCGCGTGCCTAATCATATTGATTGTTACAGGTGCCTTGCGGCCCCTTTTCCCTTCGCAGCTAGGTACTTCGCAAATATGTACTCCGTACGTCATGGTACGTGCGCGATATCCTAATTTTAGCATCCCCTTGTCGGCGGCCGGTCGCGTCATTGCCTGCCAACTCCACCTCACGCCCAGCTTCCAAAAAGGGTAACGAAACACACCGCCTAACTTATAATAAAGTATACATAGTTGCACACAGTCACCTCTACCAGAGACCTCAAGACGGATCAAAAGGCTCCTTGATTACAAAACGCCAGAGCTCACAGAGCCCATACAGCGCCTTTCCTTCCTTTCTTCAATCTTGATTCCTCTCTTCGATTAGAAATCGGGGAATAGGTGGGCATGACTGGAGAGAGAAGCCGTCAGCCGTCTGGAATGCTAGAAAAGGAAGAAAGCAGCGACATACTCATCATTTCCGACAATAAGTCCGTTTTGTTCAGGGTCTTCGGGATATCTGTCAAACTGGCTTGCATCGCCTGTGCCAGCCTTGATGGGCGGCGTGTAAGGCGCATCGATATCCTTTCGAGCCAGTCGGTCCCAGGTCACCTCTGCGAACCAAGGATGGTTTTTGACATCTTGTGAGCCGCCGTACAAGTTACCCAATCTCTTGGTGAGGTCGGCTGTGATGAGTCGTTCGAGCAGATGTTGTGCATCAGCATTGATGTACTGTGGATACTTGACTCGGCCCTTGAGAATGTTTTCGTATATGCGCATCGGCGATCCGCTGTCCCAGAACGGGGTGTAGCCGCAGAGCATCTCGTATATCAAAATCCCCAGAGACCACCTGCAGTGTTGGACATTTAGTGATGTTGAAGCTTCCATATCCTCTGAGTCGGGCCGACGCGGTCTCGAGGTGGTTTAGCTTACCAGTCTACCGACTTGTTGTATCCTTTGTTAGAGACAACCTCCGGAGCGAGGTAATCCGGCGTGCCACACAACGTCCACGTCTTGTCCGGAACCCTCTTTGCAAATCCAAAATCTGTGATTTTGAGGTGGCCGTGTCGGTCAAGCAGCAGATTCTCGGGTTTAAGATCTCGGTAGATGATGTTTTTCGAGTGCAAGTATTCGAGGGCTAGAGTCGCTTCGGCGGCATAGAACTTGGCAACAGGATTCGGAAATCGCTACTCGTGGTTAGACCGTCCAACGCGAACAGTAAATTCATAATGACAACAAGGGCGTGCGGCCATGGTCCACACACGGGAACGTACCCCAGATTTTCTCAGCAAAGAAAACAGCTCCCCACCCTCAACAAAGTCCATCACCATGTAGAGACTTCTCCAATCTTGAAAGGTGCCCCAGAGTGTGATGAGAAAGGGATGCTTGACATCGCTGAGCATACGTCGTTCGTCATTGGTATGCTCTACTTGCTTCATCTTGACCACCTGGGCCTTCTTGAGCACTTTGATGGCATAGAACCGTTGGTTATGCTTCGATTGGACCAGATGGACTCGACCGAAACTACCAGTGCCGAGCGTCCTCAGAATCTCAAAGTCGGCCAACGAGTACTTGCCCTTTGTTACGCGAGAGATGCTCCCTTGATGCTGGTGGTGAATTCGCTGTTCCGGGTGCTGCAGAACTTGCTGCGGCGGATGCTGAGGATGCGGATGCGGGTGCGGATGCGGCAACTGCTGCTGATCTTGTGGCTGTTGGTAGTGATGATACTGTTGATATTGCTGTTGATATTGCTGTTGTTGGTCTGGCAAGTGCCCAGCGTTCTGATGCGATTGCATCGTGGGCTGTGGACACGCTTGTTGCTGCCGTTGTTGATGTTGCATAGGAGCGGCGGCTAAGACAGCAGGGTTATAGGAGGTAGGGAGGTAGTTGTTGTTGTTATTGTTATTGTCACAGGCGCCATTCTGCGGCTGATGGATGAGGTTGCTGATAGTCAGAAGGTTCTGCGAGCCATCGGCGTGGTTCGCAATGGAAGGGCCTTCTCTTGGGACGTCGTTTGCGGGATTCATCTGGTGCGGATACTGTGACGAGGCAGGCACGGACGATGAGGTGTCTCCCGGAAGACTACTACCTCCTACATGTACTCCTCCTCCGGCCACCTTGGCTGGTATCTGGGCCATTCCCACCTGTGAGGCGCGCGAGGCCTGCGAAGCATGCGAGGCACGCGACGCGGAGACTTGATGGATAGAATGGTCCGAGGACGTGGATGGAGATGCTGCAGCAGCGGTTGCAGGTGCAGCCGCCGTTGCGGTCGCAGGCGCAGTCACAGCAACAGGGCTGGTGGGGGTTGACGTCGATGTCTCCGGGTTGCTGTCTCTCGTCCTCCTCTTCTTGAGAAAGCCGAGAGAAGGCATGGGGCAGTTGCTGCTTTACCCGCGACGAGGCAGGCCGGAGATGATCTGAGTCTCGGAGAGCCTGTAGATGGCCACGCAGACAGCCGGGGGGTTATGTGGGTGATGCAGGAAGCATGCGAGGGAAGTGCAGGGAGGAAGCTGGGCTTTGAACAAGAACGAGTGAGTGAGACAAGTGAGTGAGTGAGACGGTGGCTTGCTGCGGCAACTGCGGGCCCTGAGGGGAAGCCATGTTGTATGGTGTACCAGCCAGTACAGTGCATATCATGTATGTATAATGTACCTACTCCGTACCGATGTACATATCATACGCACCGACCCTTGCAGAAGCTGTCCTTGCACGGAGTAGTTTGCGGGGCAAGGGGACGTCATACGTCAACGTCAATGATCAAGGCTCCAAGTGACAAGTCAGTCTTCCAGTCAAGGATTCAAGACCTCGGAATCCGCATCGCCCGTTGAAAGAAACAGCGCGACATGCAAGGCACATTCGACCGCATGCCGAGGCACCTCCCGCTTCTCCAGGACACGGAGCTCTGCCGCCCACCTGCTTGCTATTTTGGGCACCAACTTGCTATGTGTGTATCCTCCTTCCAGGCTCCGAGCCAACTTCCATCCTTGCGCGTAGCTATTATTCCCACAATATGTATCGATGATTCCGGCCGCGCAAAACAAACAAACCCCCCCCCCCCCCCCCCCCCCCCCCCCCCCCTCAGCGCCGCATCCAAACCCGGGAGACAGCCGGCTCTCCCCAAACGTGCTGCATCGAATGCGGAAGCGGCGCGCAAAGCGGGATCCTGAGTCCTGAGCGCCAATCAAGCCGCGTCAAGCCTCGTTCCCGGGGAATGCCAATTCGGAATTCCAGCTGCAAGCAACAACCCTGCGCGTCAACGACTATATAGAGCAACCTAATTCGGAGTCTGCACGTGATTTATCTGCACGTGAAATGACTACAAGGTCCATGTACCGAGTGTACAATGCCAACGCCCAACATCATTGCACGCCGCACTCCGTTTGCCAGGAGCCAGAACACGGGAGAGCCGCCCAAAAAGTTTCCATTCCTTTCAATTGACAGTTATGTTACATGTTCATACGAGTACAAGCACACGGGCGGATCCGCCCGTTCTCCGGAGATAGGGGGCGCCTAAAATTGGTAGGGTCATCGCATATGCACCCCACATTCCCATACGATCGAGATGGGCTGAGGTCACCGTCGAGGAGCCGAGAAATCGACCGCGGAGAAAAAGACGGGTTGGATGCCCGCATGGCAATGACGTGGACGGAAATGTTGCTCAAACGCTAGTTCACAGAGGGGCACAAATCGCGAACACTCTATTTGCAAAGAGGAAGGCGAACGGGGATAGACAAGGAGCACACACTACATTACATACCTACATACCTATGTGTGTATGCAGTGGGAGCAAGCAAAGCAACAAGCAAAGCAGGAAATATGACGCGCCGATGCGGGCGCATTTAATCGTCCAAGTCATGTAGGTAGTCCCAGCCCAGGACTTTTATATCCTTCGCCAAGCAAGCCCAGATCTATGTTTCTCTCCTTGTGCCCGCCCGCCTTATTCTCTCTCCCCCCCCCCATCGCGCTCCCGTAAACTTCAAGGTCAAATCTCGGCTTCGTCACCTCAATGTCTTCGGCTGGATTCTTCCGCGCACTTACACCCCCACGATCACGTACCAGTCGTTGCATGAGTTAGGCCACGAACAGGAGGAGCACTCGAAGAACATGAGTTAGCAAACTGTTGACGCGCATAGAATAGCCAACGTGGAGAGAAAAGTCATGAGTGATCCAGACTTTCAGTTTTTCATGCTTTTTAACACATAGAATCGTCTCAATGCACGCCCAGCCCATTTCCCTCAAATCTGTTCACACCCCGAGCTCATCTCATGGTACAAGTCTCAGTAGGAGACAGATCAGAGCATCATCGACGCGCGTACAGTAACTTACGTGGATTAGATGGTGAGAGGATTTTGTCTCATAGAAAGACCCGCATAGAAACACTTCGAGTCACGCCTAGGCCCAAGTACTTACAACCGCCGCGACCCTCAAATTGAAACTCATGATAGGGAATCTGGTATGAGACGAGCCCAGCGTACGATCGACGCGCATGCACTTGCAAACGTAAATGTCCCTCATAAAAGTCGTTTCATTGGGTTTATTAAAACAACATACAAATACATCAGTTCGAGTGTAGCCCCTTCTACTCAATCTCCTGCACACAACTCCCCCACAGCCCTTATACAGCAGACGCAGACGCAGAAGCAGCATTCATCACAAAGGAAAGAAATAAATCGCCAGCTCATGCAAAAGCGGTGAAACATTTTTTTTTTAACAAAAAAAAAGCAGCACGACCAGTTGTCGATACTCATCCATTTGCATACTCATTATATCCCCCAACGTTAAGCCTCGTCCCATCACCCCCCATCTCGTTGTAGATACCCGCGAGGAGTAACGTGGTCGCCATGCGCTAGCCATGCTTTCAACCTGCAAGTCTCCGTCCTGGCCTCAGTTAGAAGCGATGGCTCTTGTTCTTCGCCCGGTATGCCGTGTAGCCTATGTACGCGCCGCCCACGACAAGGATGAACAAGATAATCTTGGTAAAGAACATAGTCCATGTGCTACCGTGGTTTGGCATGCCGTCGCCGTGTCCGCTTCGTCCCCTGCTGGCAGCAGCGCCTGGGTTATTCTTGGTCGTGCCCGCGCTGGTGTACAGGTTCTTGGTCGACACGGAAATAATGTCGTGCTGGTCGCTGAGCTCGCCCGTTTCGGCACTGAAACCCAGATACGCAACGTTGGGGATTTGAGGAGGCTTGTCCACCACGAAACATGACGTCCACTCGTTTTCCTCCCTGTACTGCAGATCGAGCTTCAACTGCTTGTCCTGGATGTAGGTGAGACGCAGCTTGGTCGGCACGCTCGCGTGTCGGATGCCACGAGCCGAGCAGCCCGCCAACTCGGCGTCCTTGCCGTCGTCGTTCTTGTTGTAAGATTTTTGCCCGTCTCCGTGCATGGCCATGACATAGGGGAAGACGACGCCAGGTCGATTGTTTTTGTAGGTGTCGAAAAAGATGCCCAAGCCCTCAAATCGGTCAACTGAGCCGAATACTGGGCCCATTTGACCGCGTTCCTTGGTGATCCACATGGCGAAGCCATCTCCGTACAGCTGGTGCTTGCCGGATATTTGGAACTCGACTTCGACTTCCCAGTTGGTCGCGGTAAGGGGTATGCGGGAGAATAGCCAGCCGGACTGGGATGGTAGATCGGAGGTCAGGCGGATGTAACTATTCATTTTTCATTTTTTTTTTTTTTAGTTTTCCCATGATTCGTTTCGTTCGCATGAATTCCCTCCCCTTCCTTCGTATTCTCTGCATCTAGTCAACATGTGGTTTAACGTACGAGTCTGTTCGGATAAGAGTGTCGCCTCCAAATTCAAACCATCGACTAAGCATGCCCGTATCGAGGTAGGGCTGATGTGCAACTGTCGCGTTAGCTACGAGGTCCTAGATTGTACATCTGCAAGTTTTGAGACACCGGGCTCCTTCGTCTGTCCATTCCCTTGCAATGTATCCAATCAATATCTTAGACTGACCTGCTGAATGCTGTGGGTTCGAAGCTATGGAAATAATGTCAGTAAGAAGAGATCAAGCAAAGAACGCGGAGCACGAATGCGCAATGGGGGCCTAACATACCGAGATACTCTCCATGTCAGCCGCGGGGTCAACCTGCGCACTGCCAACCAGGCCAGCCAGCAGCGCCGCGGGAAGAGCAAACAGCCGCATCGTGAATGTACGGCGCTGCGTCCTGCGCTCAGAAAGGTTTCTCGTGAAGTTCGCAAGGTACGAAGAGAGGGAAAAGAGCGTCAAAGAAAAGAATCGGAGATATGAAAGCCACGTAATTCCAAGGAGCGGACTGCCGTTGATGGAAACTCCCAGCTAAGGCAGCTGTTGCAAAGCAAGTTGATGTTCCGCGTTCTGGCAAAGTTGGCGACGGCTCACTACATAGCACAAGCTGTCCTCTTCCAGGTGACCAGACAGGGCCGAGGGGGAATCCCGGTAATGCCGTGGCCCGTGAATCGTGACCCACATCCCCGCTGCACGCGCCACATGTCCTCGTGTCACTGTTCAAGTTTTGTGACGACCACTGTGGCTGCAGCCACAATCGCAACCTTTTTTCCGAATCTCCAGTTTCTCGTCCTTTGCGCCCGCGAGCTACGGATTCAACGCCCTGAATTGGACCTCTTCAGACCTTTTCCTTTTCCTCTTCTCGTCCATTCTCCCTTAGGCTACTTGTTTTCCATTTGTTTCCACGAAAGGTTGCACTACAGGCCCCTCCCAACCCGAATCAAAGACCGCTCACAATCCCGAATATCGAACACTCGTAACAATGGACTCCAGCTCCGTCAAGCAGTCTGTCATGAAGCAGATCCTCGCTGAGGCGAACCTAGCCAACGCCCGAGTCCTCATTGAGGTAATGCGCCCAGGTCGAGCGTCTCTTCCTCGACTCCTCGCATGCTAATCCGCCAAACTCTGCAATACAGAAACTCCAAGAGAGCTGCTTCGATAAATGCGTACCCAAGCCCGGAACCTCGTTGTCGAGCGGCGAACAAACCTGCATGACGACGTGCATGGAGAAGTACATGGCTGCGTGGAACCAAGTCAATGTCGCGTACATCAACAGAATACGTCAGGAGCAGAACAACCCCACCATGTGAAGAGGGCATATCGTCGAGAAAGTATTAGACATGGTTCTGACGAGCGGTGTGCTTTTATAAAGGAGAACAAGAAAGGACCCTCAAGAATCGCACAAAAGCACAAAAGGTGTACACTATGCTGTGATGCTGAGTAGTCTATTCGCCTCTGTGCACGCGAAACGAGTGGCTGGCGCCGAAAACCTCATGAACCGCCGCGGAAAAGGAATGTCCAATCCTCTTGTACGACCAATGGCAAATTTAGTCATCTTATCATTGTGTCTCATTGCATGTAATGTATTCATGGGTATCTTGTTCTATTCCGCAACCTCACCCTTTTTCTTCGCCTCCTCCGCGGCCTTCTTTCTTGCGAGATACCGCTCCTTTGCGCTCAAAATGTCCGTCTCCGTCTTCCTACTCTTGGACGCCCGCTCCACCTCTTCGCGCTGCGCTTCCTCTGCCTCCCTCGATCGCTTCAATGACTCTTCAAGCTGCTCTTCCATCATGCGCGTCTGGCGTTCCCTCATGGCCTGCTTTTTGCCAAATTGCATGCCATTCGCGCTTTTCTTCTCCGGCTCCCTCGACCGGCTAGCATCCTTCTTGACTTCTTCCTTCTTTTTCACGCTGACATTCAGACCACCCCTCAGCAGTTGCCTCTTGTCAACGACCTGTCCATCCTCATTGACCGCCACAGACGCGCCCTTTTCATTCAACTCCCTCGCCAGATTGGCCTCTGACTTTTCCAAATCAGCATCTTCATCATCCTCAGGGCCCTTTTCTGTCGTAGATCCCTCTTTGGCCTTCTTTGCAGCCGCGTTCACAATCTCCGAGTGTCTCGCCTCATCCCTGTCCAGTAACTTCTTGTAAAACGCAGACATACCGCCGCCTTCATTCTTCTTCGCCTCCTCCTCTTCTCTGCGCTTCTCCTCCTCCTCTAGCCTCTTATTTTCCTCCTGCTGCTTCTTATATGCCTCCGTCACGAATTTTTCTTTGTCCGCAAATTGCTCTCCCTCTGCCTCTCTGTCGCGCGCAATCTTCTTCTCCTCCGCGATTAGAGCATCTCGCTTCCGAATCTCGGCTGCCTGCAGGAGACTCTTCATGTACTTTGGTTTTCGCTCCGCATCCTCCTTCGCCGCCTCCTTCTTCTTTGGTTTCAAGGAGTCGTATACGGAGTCGTATTCGTAGACACTCGAATCTAGCTCTGTTGCTGCCTGTGCATTTTTCTTGGACGCCAGTGAGCCGGACAGGTCTCCAAACATGGCGCTAGTCTGGGGGTTCGATTTCAGTTTCGGCGGCTGTGACGGGGGCCCCGGTTTCGACTTTTTGATTCTTTTCGATTGCTGTGAGGTTGTGATTGTGGTGCTCAAATCGTCTAGATCGCCGCCGCCAATGTCCTGGATTGTTGCGCCGGCTTTGCTGTGTCCGCTGCCTCCCTTGTGCGCGTCGTCGTCATCGTCGTCGTCACCAGTGGCGGCTCCGAATATGGATGTTTTTTTGAAGGGCGCCGCTTTTGGCTTCGCTGTGCTGGTCTTTTTGGACAGGTTGAGCCCAAAGGCCAGAGGTTTGCTCATCGTGGTTGCTGGTGGCGCGGCGATGCGCAGCTTTGGGGAAAGGGCTGCGGCAAGTTTCTTTTGTTGATTGAAAGTTTTTTTCGTGAGTGAGTCGCAATGTCTCTCAAGGGTAGACATACATCGATTCAATGTTGAAGATGCGCTGCGTGAAGAGGTTTGTCGCAAAGACAGTGACAAGTTTTGGGTCGTTGGAGGAATGGCCGAACGGGTGCCCCACTTTTGGCCGAGGTGTTCCGTTGAACGAATCGGGCGCATCGGTGTTCATCAAGGTATACCTACATATGTGTAGCGAATGTCATCTTTCTTGAGATGTTTTGGGTGGCATGTCACCACGATCAACTCCTTACGTAGATGGTTCCAACTTTCTTCTTGACCGACTTGTAAGTTCGTCGATTCCTTGCGGCAAGACTCGTAGAACTGCGTAGTTACAAGTTACCAGACCAAACAACGCCCTGGGGACTCCGAGACCAAAGTGACATTACACGAGTGACGAGGTATATGTATAGGTACCTAAGGTATACATAGCAGGAGAAAGCAACGACACAGAAGCGCAAGCAGCCATACTCTACTCCACTGTGATATCTCAGTAGACGTAGCTTTCATGCCATCGCCGAGCTTCCTAGTTACATTCTTCTTGGGAAGAAAATAATTCTTCTTTGTATGTATGTACCTGCGACACAGACGGACACTATAAGCTGGACGGGTGGTCAAGTCATGACGTGAGTGGGCCGCTTCCGCCTTCAAGCTCCAGAACAAGTCCGCAATGCTTCACCTTGGCTCACCTTCAGTCGCCAACAACCATCCCAAACCCGCGTGCCAGAAGTCTCAAAGACAATTGAGATTTCACCATGGAATCATGCTCTATATGCGCAGCTTCACTCCCTCTGCAACCCCCAACCTCCCCAGAAAAAACCTCGGAGGGCCGAACCGTCCCGTGCTGTGGGAGGATCATATGTGGCGAATGTATCCAGGCAAGTCGCCACCGACCAAAACCACCAACCACCAACCACCAACCCCCCATGTGACGAAGAATACAGAGTCTCAGCCATCAAAGAACTAACTGAATATCTCATCCAGTAGAAACATCCGCGATTTAGCAAATACTGCCCATACTGCCAAGTATCCGACTCACCCACAACACTCCCCCAGCGTCTTAGAGATCCCCCCTCTTACACACCCCTTCCACGACCGACGGCAAGAAACGCGTCGTCTTCAGAGTACAAGTATGCCTTTACCACCCCGCCGCCGTACACACCCACGGTACAGGAGCCTTTCAAGCCCAGGGACCCAGAGAAGCAAGATTTTGGACCAGGAGGCCTTGAAAAGGATGACGGGGTCGAAGATGATGTTCTCCATTTTCTAAACCACGACGTCGATAGCGTCATGTCACTGTCATTTCGGTACGGAGTCCCGGCGGCGGCTCTCCGGCGCGCCAACAATCTCACGAGTGATCACCTCTTATGGGGGAGACGGACGATTTGCATTCCCAGCAAGTACTACAAGGGTGGGCTGAGTCTGTCGCCGCGACCAGTGGATGAGGAAGAGGAGACGAGGAAGAACAAGATCAGGCGCTTCATGACCGCTTGTAAGGTATCTGATTACGACGTCGCGGTGCTGTACCTCGAGCAGTCGCACTACGACCTCGGAGCCGCAGTAGAAGCCCATCTCGGAGACGAGGCGTGGGAGAGGGAGCATCCCAGGCACGGCTCTGCAAAAGCACCGTCGAGACAGAGCAATCGGGGGCCATTTTGGCGGGGTTTCAGCACACCATCATAAGATTTGAGATCTTAATTGTTCGACAGTGTATATTAGTTGTCTCATTTTTGGCATTCAATGTGCTGCCAAAGGCGCTGTTCAATTCATAAATCGTGAGTCCACCAAGGACTTTAGATCATATTCCCTAACGCCCATCTCGCAGCCAGGTGAAAACAAAAAGTCCAAAGTTCATGTTCTAAGAGCATATCGTACAGCGCAGTACATGGCATTTATTTCAATATGTAGACGTCTTTGACTATACCAATATTAAAAGGCAGACCTGGTGCGGATATCCTAGAACATTTATTAGCTCGGGGGTCTTATCAAGCAAGGGGGAAGTGTTTAAACTTACGGAAATCTTTCTCTCAATTTCCCGAACGGAGCGATCCAATTCGCTTGCAATCATCTTCTTCTTGTCATTTGAGAGAAGAATGTATCGCTCGCAAAGATCTCCATCAATGATGCCTTTCACAGGCGCATAGTATCCCCGGTACATGAGGTGATCGCGACCCGCCAATGGTGCATCCTCGGTTCGCAGATGTTGTTCAAGGCTCTGGAAGAAGTCTGCATCTTCTCGACTCACAAGAGGTATGAAAACACCGATAGTACCCATCAGTCCGCTCCACAGCAGCACCTCCTGCCCGCCGACGACCAAGCTAGTTTTAGCCATGCTCGTAGGAATATCTTGCGCGTAGAAGTGGCACATCAAATCAACACGCTGTGATGTTCCGTGCAGATAGTCCCTTGCATTCATGAGATGCACACCCGACTGTTCTTCATCAGCTTCCTCACTTGCCTTTGAGGGGCACCGGACTATGAATATATTGCCAAACTTGTCTCCACCAGCGACAGATTCATAATCGACCATGGTCGTGCAGGTTATCCACCTGGTCGTGCTATCATCCACGAAGGGTATCAACTTGTTGGTGGTGGGCTTGTAGGTGACATAGGTCACGCCCTGTTGTACATCGCCGACGATGATGCGACTACCTTGAGTGTTCAATGAAACTATTTGATGCGAGGCGACTTCTGTTTGGGCCTTTCGAAGCATCTGGCGCATGCCGAGATCATAGATCCTCAGTGTCTTGCCGACCCCAGCCAGGAGCTTTCCTTGGAAGGGCAGCAATGCCAAAGGCGGCTCTTCGATCTTGGTCTTATGAATAAACTCAAGCTCCCGTCCGTCTGCTTGGAAGCGATAGACATAAATGTACGCTTCCGAGAAACTTCGAGGGTTGACAATTACATCTTTGCCCGTGCCGACTATTAGGAAACTTTCATTGTCTTGACTTGCAAACGGAACAATGGCTGCACTGACAGCGGCCTCGTTGTTTTCAAAGTCGACGGTCTGGAGAACCTGGGGTTCCTCATCTGTTGGGTCAATGACATTAATGCACGATGCCCATCGATGAGTGCCTCGAGGATGGCCAAACTCTTCAGCTGGTAAGACGGTGCTATTGCCGTTGACTGCTGCGGGATCAGCCAATAATTGTGCTCGTAGGTCCGGAGGTAGAGTATTGTTGTCACTCTCAATCGTGTAAAAGAGGGGCTGCTCCGGATGTTTGATGAGCTTTCTGGGTGTATACGTTAAAGCGACCGACTTCTGTGTTAGGGTGTCTCCCAGGCGGTCGATGGAGAATATCCTGACAAAGTTAGTTTTGAGCTCGTCAATTCATTATGCAGGCATATGCTGTTTGGGAAATAGTGCCGCTTCAGTAGGAACAATTGGAAAAAAATGCGTTATCAAGGCCTCATCGCCCGTAGGCATAGGTCCCATTTCTTCATCATTTCGGCTTCATATGATTTTGAGAAACTAAAAAGCAGTTGGGCTTACCTCAAAGACTGGCCTTGGATACCGACGATACCTTCTTCGCATTGTTCGCTGCTGAAGTTCCATCCCCATTCGAGGTCCACGTAATTCAAGGGTGTTACAACAAAACTTTTAGAGATCGGGTCAGAATATCCGAGCCAAGGTCGGGAGCTGAGACCCAGAACACAAGTTGTTCCTTGGACGGTGACTTGGAACAGGCGAACTTGTTTGGGACCCAGGAACTTTTGTCGAGTGTCTGTTAACTCGCCGGTGACTTCGTCAAGGACTGTGCGAAGATAGACTCCAGAATGCAGACCAATGTGGAGATAAAGCGTAGAGCCGCCGGATGAAGAGTCATCCATGGCAATAATCGCTAACGATGACGGCGCGGCTGTTAAGGCCTGTACTGATTTGCTTTCCAGTGTCGAATCCGGGTCGAGGCTGAGGATGCGGACCGTGCAATCGTCGCAACCAACCGCGAGGAACGAGCTACGAACCCGGCCCTCGGGAACCTCGCCGAGACTCAGGCAGGTCACAGTGCCGAACATCTCTTTCTTCTCGTCGTACTCTGCAAGTGAGCCGTCTGTATCCATTTCGAAATAAACAATCTCGCCAGAGCTGAGTGCAATGGCAACTTGATGAGCATTTGTAGTTGCTGCCACGATGGAACGATGTTGAGGAGCGTCCCATTCGTTCACCTTGCCATTGCGGATATGCCGTATACCCTTCGGATGAACTTGAATCAACCCATTATCACCCAAAAGTTGGGCTGCCAAAGTGGGCACGCTGGTGGAAAAGCCAGAATCGCTCACTTCCTCAACCGTCTCGCCAATACTAAGGACAAGAGTGCCATTGGTGAACGACAGAACAATATATGCATCGTACTGTTCCGCTCGGTTCAGCTTCAACGTCCACACTGCTGACGGAATGCCTGGCAGCTCGGAGGCAACAATCTCGTTCACTTCCAGACCATGTTTCAGCATCCTGAAAGTGCTTCGGGCACCATTTCCACAAACTGTGTAGATCTGCGGAGCATCTTCGCCGGTCATATTGGCGACTTTGCAATCCATGAGTG
This sequence comes from Claviceps cyperi, assembly GCA_018360075.1. Taxonomy (NCBI): domain Eukaryota; kingdom Fungi; phylum Ascomycota; class Sordariomycetes; order Hypocreales; family Clavicipitaceae; genus Claviceps; species Claviceps cyperi. The sequence goes on from SRPQ01000450.1 coordinate 15,027, forward strand.
GATTCATCGACGGCACGCTCTCAACCAGTGCCAAATTATCAGCGGGACGTGGATAAAAGTATACTGGATCATATGATGCTTGAGGGTCGACAGGAAAGTCGTCACTGCTGAACTCAGTTTCATCGTCATCGTCGCCTAATTTCTCAAATTGGTAGAATGAGAAATTGCCAAATTGACTGGCAACGTAGAGAAACCCGCTCTTCAGAATACACAGACTAGATGCCACTGGAACAGTGTCAAAGTATTTGATCTTGAGCCTCCTCACTTCACCGGTTGGGTTGCCTTCTTCATCTTCAATCATGTCGATAGTGACCTTGAATAAATCACCGTCCTCGGTCTGTAACAAGAAAAAGAAGGCGCCAGCGCTTCCCTTCAACTTGTGCATTACTCCAGAGACAATGACGCGTTTTCGCAAAGGGTCTTCTGTGGCTCCTTTTCTTCGGGGAATCGGAACACGGAAAGCGTCTTGGTTTGAATGCCTGTAGGTGATACTCTCCTCGCCACAGACGAGAACTCCACTGGGCCCGTCATTGCCACCAGGTACCTGGAATAAGATGGACGCCGTGGGGTCCACGGATTCTGACCATTTCCGAACGACATGGTTCAGTCCCAGGTCGAGCTCATAGTAAACCAGCTGGGTTTCGACCTCTTCAAGGGCTTGGCCAGTAGCGTCCTGATCTGCCTCCGAGTAGTCCATTTCAAGAGCAGCGAAGACAGGATTAGCGTATCCCACATCTAACGCTGTCATGGCAATGACCAGCACACCTGGTTTGTGGGCCTCCAGGGGCGAAGATATGGTGAGCTCAGCCTGTGGGCTCCGATTTAACACGTATACAAGCTTGTTTTTTTCCGTTGAGGCAATCAAGCAAGCTCGACCCTTGGGATCACAAGCCAGATACTCTCCGGGAATCACTCGCCGCACGCCAGATTTGCCAAATGTTTCCAAATGCAATCGGGAGAAACGGTTTTGAGCAGGGAGGTACTCGACGATTGTGATTCGTCCAGAGTCGGTGGCCAGAATCAAGTAGTCTATGGAGGACAAGAGTGAGCAACATTGTCTCATGCCATGAGTTTGACATTGACTTCTGATTCATCAGTCATTGAGATTGTTACGAAGGGGGAAGCAGCCAGAGATGGGTGAATGTATGGGGCGATGAGGGGTTTCATACCTTTACTGCTGCCTGCCAGCCTGAAGGCCGCCAAAGACCTGATTATCCCAAATATGTTGTGGGATAAAACAGTCGTGACCTTGCCCAAGGAAGGGTCAGGTCGCAGAAGTGTGAGCTGCGAGCCTGCGCCGGTGATGATGAGCTGCTCCTTAGTTCCTGCAAACTGGCCCAGCACCGCTTGAACAACATTGTTCGGTGGCTGGACCGTCAGCGAGTACAGAAACATGTTCGAAGTAGTCGCCATGATCCAATCTGAACGCAGACCAGCCTGCGCGGCTTCACGAGGCTTGAACGGCCAGAGTGGGCGTCTGCGTCAGATTTTTTCGGGTCGAAAGCTGAAGACGGATGAGCTTTGAAACCTGTGATTGTAAAGCAATCTTGTGGGTGTAGCTTGTGGTGCCGGCTTGTGGAGAAACTATTAATGCGGCGCACCGGAATTGAGAGTGAATGTCCCCCCCCAATTGATCGTCGACGTCGGTCATGGCCTCACTTCCAGGACGCCCTCGCTGAAGTCTGCAGGCGGCTTACTCCAACTATGAAGCCAATGCTACACAGAGTAGCCTCAAGGTCTTGCGGCCGCTGTTCTACATCGTTCCTTTATCAACACCCGCAGCCACGATGGCCTGTGCAGACATCTCTCCGACATGCAGGCAACTGTGCAGCGTTTAGTACAGCGACTCGATCACACCAAAAGCAGCCATCTTCGGCCTCGCGTTGCTTTACCACAAGCAAGTCACCTGCCACGAAAGCCGCAGCATCATCGCAACTGCAGCTAAGCCAGGATGATCTTTTCCACCCATTCTCCTCATCGCCAGTCCCAGAATTTCGCCGTCGAGCGGCCGTCATGAGGCAACATGCTCACTGCCCTCACCCGGATCACAAGCCCACAAAGCTAGCTACCACAGCCCCGAGAGCTGACGGCTCAACTGAAGGCAGCGGTAGCATGCCTCCTGCTCTTGTTGATTTCGAGTGTCCCGACTGCGGACTGCCTGTGTACTGCAGCAAGGAGCACTGGATGGATCACTACGAGGAGCACCTGGAAATATGTGATACTCTACGCCAAATCAACGAGGATGATCATGATCTCAAATCTGGACGCTTCTTTGAGGAAACGATCCTGCCTGGTGAACAGCTCGAGGAAGCTCAAGTCAACATGACAAATTGGGATACTTTCATGTATACTCGGCAGCTTATTGGTGTTGACTCTGAACGTCCCACGAGACAAATTACCCGGCTTCTTACATACCCCATTACCGTGGGAAGTGTTCTCCACGAACTAAGTCCTTACGGTATGAAAGAAGGGGGTCGATTAACAGCCGAGGGCCTGAAGAGCTTCAGTGGTGTGTATAGTCCAGTCTCTGACGACGCAGGAAAGCTCTGACTAATGATGAGTCAGCTTTGAGATACAATTTGCATCCCCCAAAGACTGGACGCCGCGGCGACAACGTGAGAGATCTCCAACTCGAGCCCCCTGCTGTGAGAGTCTTTGTCCTTGGCGCTCGAGCCGAATCGTCACTTCCTCGGGATGTCTGGGTACAACTGTCTCATCTTTTCCCTTCTTGTCGACTTCATGTGATTCTCATCGGTCCCGAGAGCATGGCCAACCGGGATGACGAATTCCCTCTGCCCAAACGCACCCCGTCAAATCCATTCGGCGCTATTGTTGAGGACCGCATTTGGCAGAACTTGAAGATTAGTACTATTGTGGACTATTACCACACCATTCACAAGACTGGCCACTTTGCACCATACGATCCATATTTCGATTGTTTTGTACTGTTCCATCCCGGCTTGGGCCACCCGGCAAGCAGCCATGAGTGGAAAGAGACTTTGCCATGCCTGCTGGAAACCAAGGTGCCCATCATATCCACAGGGTATACCCCCTCTGATCTCGAGCGAGATGTCGAATGGGTCCACAAGACGTCTGGTGGAGAATTCGATGTACTCCTTGAACCTGGTGAAAACCTTTTCCGCAGTTTGAGATGGGATTTGAATGACATGGACCCGCAAGACATTAGTTGCGGCAATTGGGGAGTATGGGCTTTCCGAGGCAAGAGGTACGTGCTTGATACCTATTAAAGACTCTGGCGGCGTGAAGCACTGCTAACAAAGAAAATAGATATGAAGCAAGGGAGAAAGAAGAGAAGACAGAGTGATGCGGAATGCTGAGGCCGTGTACCGATAGTGTAAGTTTATGTACATTGAATGATGTTGCCACTCAGCAGATCTTCAAATAGACCATCTTCAGTTCTAGATTTACTGCTTCAATAGCACTTCTCGTCTGTTCTTCCGCTTTCCCTGAGCAAGTAGAGGCAAAAGCTGAGAGTTCCTCTGCATTGGCTCAGTCAGACGTCAATTGATGACCTGTCGCTCTAACACTCTTGGTGCTGCATCTGGCCCTCTAGGACGGCGCAAATGTGTAAACATACAGCAGGAGAAATCGAAGTATGTAATAAATAAAGTAGCAAATAAACGTAAAATTTAAGAAGGAAACACATGTTCTATTTACTATAAAAGCTTAAGATACTTATTTCAGTTCGTAAGCCTCTACTCTATTACTGCCAGAGTGTCGCACGCAGCCTAGGCTCGCATGCAGGAGTCATGTATGTAGTGGTCACCAATCAGTTGCCCCACGCAGTATAAATATCTAAGGTAGACTTTGACACCGGTACACATCGTACAGCCGTTCGTAGGCTGTGCGAAGTATGTATGACCTGTCGGGGTCTTCTTGAACCTGCATGAGTCTTTGTCGGTGTCACATACCTAAGTACATACGGCTTTTCTGCTGCATGTACATGGTCTGGCGCAACTTGCGAGGCGCCAACGCGATTTGAATTGCGCACGGTCCAACGGTCCAATCCATACCTACATTTGAGAAAATATGGGAGGTCGAAAGAGCCGAAAAAGGTGGAAGCCCGGATCAAAGTCCAAGGGGTGTCCAGACGGACAAAGAACGGAACCTCAGCTCACTGAGAAAGAACAAGAGAAGAACTGCTGATAGATCTGACACGATCCACCAGACTAAAAAGAGAGGATAGAATCAGACTCAATCACTATCCTCACGATAGGAACTAAGTCCTCCAAAAGCATGATCAAAACCCCACTACCCTCCTCTTTTTTCCTTTCTATACTCAGTGGGCTCCCTCAACCCTTTTAACCAAATGCCCAAACTGGCCTCCGATGTGTTGAACTTCGGTTGTCTCATGCGATTTCTCCAGATGCCTAGGAACCCAACAGAATGTAACTAAAGAACAGCAAGAGAAACATGCAAATCCAGACTGACACGACAGCTCAACAGAAAGCCACAAGAAATGTGAGGAACGCATAACCACCCGTTCCGCCCAAAAGGTCAAGTGACCAAGTTGCACGTCTGCAGCTTGATCGAGGTTA
>SRPQ01000451.1:0-19579 GCA_018360075.1 Claviceps cyperi
TCCTGAGTGGACGGTGGAATTATCCAGAATGGGCAGTGGAAATATCCCAAAACACATATTACTAATCAGGGCAGTGGAATCATCCAAAACGGTAGGTGGAATTATCCCTGCCCTACATTTTTGGCATTTTAAACGGCCGGATTGCGGAAAAGTGAAATAAATAGGTGTGGTGATCTAAAATGGGTCCAATTTGGCGTTTCGCGTTATTCACTTGGTGGGGCTGGATATATGTACTGTACTCCGTACTCCCTAGACGCATCAGCTATGGAGTAGGTACCTAATGTATACATGATTGTTGGGCTGGGCTCCGGATTGCTGCGTGGAAGCTGATGGAAGCGGCTGTGGGTCATATCTTGTGTTCCGGCCAAAACCTCCATGTACTTGAACATTCTCCTCGCTGGTCATCTCGTAGTCTAGATCTTCACTGAATTTCAGTCACGTCTTTGTCTTCTTTGGTCAAGGCCTCTGGGGGTCATGTGGACTTCCATTGGCTTGCGCCTTTCGTTCGCGGTAGAACGTTACGGAATCCTGTGAGGATTGCCGCTCACCCTTTTTTGTCTTTTGTCTTGTCCTTTGTTTTCTATGATATGTATGCATGATAATTGTTACACCTGACGGAGTATGTATATTAGGTACCTACATACATACCTTGTATGGTATATGTACGGCAGCACGGGTAACATTACACAAAATAACACACTGCATTTCCTCATCACAAGGGAATTCAGAAAACGAGGCCCAAAATTATCGAAAAGATGCGAATATCGTCTTGCAGGGCATCGTTATATTGGGGTTTTACTGCATGTACATATTCTACACGTCATACTCGCCCTTTCATCCACGTACCCAATCGAATAGAGGAGGAATGAAATATGGCCCTTGATCATGCAATGCAGCAGGTGCTTCCGAGCTCCGACTTCGATAAACAGCCTTATTTACACACGCCTCCGACGATGGTGATTCAAAATTCAGAGTCGGTTCAACTGCTTCGTGAACGGCCCGCGAACTCCCTGCGCAGACTCGTGCGCAACTTTCAACACGATGCGCCTGAGTATCTTCACGGTCCAAGCCTCGGCTGCTCTGGTCCAGACCACCTTTTCCACCAGGGCACACTGGCCACAGGCTCAGGCGTTTTACAGTCCTTGAAGCCATCTTCGGATCCATCCTATAATTTCAGTCCTTCCGACTACTCCCATTTCCGCTCCCAGCCCGGCCAGCATCACACAGGTGACATCATGCTTCGCTGGCGTGTCTCCGGCCTCCGGCCAGACCAACTGGACAGATTTGGACTCTTCGGCTCTTCGGGCGTCGACTCCCAGAAACTCAGCACCGCAAGGATCGATTCTGCCCTCTGACTTCTCCAACTCATTTTTTGTCGTAACAGGAAAGTTGCACCTCACGCGAGATTAGCTCAAGGAGAGCACCGACTTCAAACTTGGTCTTGAAGGCGACAGTCTCAAATCCGTCGTCTTCAGCGTCACTGGAGCTGGGGTCCTTTGGCTTTCCCATCGAGTTCAATAGCATCTTCACCAACCGCACTGCAGACAAGACCAGGGTAAAATGCAACCTGATTGATGCCTACATTAGTCTAGACGCAGGCTACGTTCAAGTCACCCGTCTTACAGGCACCCCCGCCGTCATCAGCCATGACAGCGCACATTCACAGCCACGGTCCCAGTCAAACTGTCGTTGTGATAAAAGGACGACGTAACTCTTCGTCACTCCAACACTTGGATCCCTCCTGGCACCAAGAATTCTAGAGCGAGCAAAAGGGCTGCGTCGCTGCGAAACCCAGCTGATCACGTAGGGCTGCTTCCCTGAGGCATATCACACGAAGCACGTTGTCTGAATCTTGCTACCTTCTCCAAAGTCGACAAGTAGAATCCAGGGCTCGCTAACAGTTTCAGTTGAGACCACGAAGCGTCGGACCTTCAAGCACAAGCTCAAAACGTGCAGGAATCAATACGAAGAACGCAAAGAGGAAACAGACCCCATCCGGCGATATAGCGCCCACCTTGAGGGACTACATACTTGCACAGTCCCGAAAGTTGATACCGACAGTTTGGGTGATGGTTCAGAAAACTGTTTGTGATTCGTGCGTGGAAAACAACCCTCTATCCATCTCAAATGACTTCATTCAAGTCCTTGCACTATACATCTATACAGCACTATATCCATCCAAGTGCATATGTCATGCACAAACAATAAAGAAAGGAAGAAAAACGCCGATCCTGCCTGCCGCTTCAGTGGAAGAACACCACGAGTCCTTATAGGTCATGCACAGACGTCTATCCCATTATCCCATTGCTTTTCCTTTATTTTCTCCCGCCTTTCCGGCGAGCTGTATTGATGGTAATGGTTCCTGCCGCCTTGAGTCCTACTAGTATACAAAATGGATGCATTGGCATATGATGAGAGTGCCTAGTGCAGCACGCGAGTGGCACATCCAACGGGTCGGGACCGCGCTCGCCTCGTTTTCTCCTGGCTCTGGACAACTTTGTAGTGCACAGTTCGGCGCCTATTGCGTTTACGCAGGCGTGTTGAATAATCGGAGGATGCCCTCGTACATGCCAAACATGATGACAGCACTCGGCACCGTTCGCATCAAGTGTGGTGTTAAGCCGCCGTAGAGTCCGATGAGTCCTTCCTCCTTCCAGACGAGCTTGAAACATTGAACTAGCCCTGTGTATCGGTGACGACCGCCGTCTGCGGGTGCCTGCCGAAGACGAGTACGGGCGACCTGCGGCGCACATGGAGTTAGCCGCCATGCCATGCCAATCTTTCTTGGCTCGTATGTGAATTATGCGCTCTTCCTCTCTCTCTGCATGCAAGCGATCGCCGACAAAGTGGTAGAAGCAATGGTTCACTTACCTCGTGGGGATACGCCAAAACAGCCGCGAGTAGCTTTGCGCCTCCCGCGGCTACCCCCTTTCCGGTCCAATCCACCGTGTGATCCCACCACGTCTTCTCCCTCCCGCTACGCTCAATACGCTCCTCTCGTCGGGCAAGCGATACCTTGAATTGCTCATACAACATCCACTGCAGCGTCGACTCGGCCACGCCGAGATAGCTAGCACTTAACCCCTTGTATAAACCCCGTAGACCCTCATCGCGGATGATCTGGCGCACGCAATCATAGCTGTTGCGATATTGTCGCTGCATGGCGCCGCCGCTACGCTCCGATACATTCTTGTCGAGCTGCAGTCGCGTCTTGATCATCCAGATGGGATTCGTTGCCGTTGATGTGGCTACTCCGGCAGCCACACCCGCCATCAGATGCACCCAGGGCGCTTCCTGACCACGGTTCCAGTACTCTGATATGACGCGCTTCCCATTCCCGTAGACAAAGAAGTTAATGCTTCGGGCAGGGATAATGCCTATGAGATTAGGGCCAAGCCCCTTGAAAAGAGCCCTGGATCCCTCGATTCGGTATACCGTGCCCAAAATGTCCAGCGTATCCCTCAGATGATACATTGCCGCCCTCGCTGGGTTAAGTCCCGTCGTGGCTTGGCCCTTGGCTAGTCGCGCAGCGCGCAGCTGAGCTTGAAAGATGTCGGATTGTAACCTCGTCTTGAGCACATCGAGCGGCGCCGTGACTGTGGCTGCAGCCATACCTCCGACTCTGCCACGCAGTTACTGTCAGCTATATCCCACGGATGTCTGCCACGAGAATCATGTCAGGGGACGACGACGACGCACCCTCCAGCCAGCATGTGGACCCAGGACTTGGCAAAGGGTAATGCTTTGACTTTGCCGCTCGAACGAAGGTCATCATCCGGTAGCACAACTTCAGTCTCGCGGGACGGTATTAGAGCCGCGTGCTCGGCGACCTCATGTGTTTTGTGAAGAGGATTTCGTTCGTCAGAGCCTGCCGCGAATGCAGCGGCAGGCTGTGCTTTGGTCATCGGGGGCTATGCCTGCCGTTGCCGTCGCGCCGTGCGTGTGCTCCTTTTTGGCCAGACACCGGATGAAGACGTCGAATCTCGAATCTCGATTCTTAATGTCGAGTTTCGTATGTCGTATGTCGTATAGTGTGAATTGTGTGTCGCATGCCTTGTGTCGGCGTCGTGTGTCGTGAGTTCCAAAGGTGGTGAGATCTGGTAGTGACGGTGGGTCGAGATGACGCACGCAAAGTCGAGGGTTCGAATTTTGTCAAATTTTTTCCGCCAAGAGCACAGGCAGGCCGTGGCAGAGTGACCACTGACTGACGATCGGAAGTTGGAAGTTGGAAGCTGCTAGCGGGATGGGACGGATGAATCAGCATCATCATTATATCATGTGACTTGTCGCCACCTCTGCTTGATGATTCAGAACTGATCCCAGCGACACCTGCGATCAACAAGATCAACAAACAAGATCAACAATGACTGGAATATGGGTTTCCTGAATATCCGCGATTCTCAGTCAACTCTTCTACGTAAAAGTTCCAAAGTCAAAGTTTGCATGGCTCATCCAAGCCTCAGAACCGTTGAAGCTCATCGCAGCAGAATTCCCAATGTTCATCACCCGAACTCGTCAAAGGCTAGGCTGTTTATATCGGAGCGGCCCCAATACCAATGAGACCTTTAGGGCTTCGTATCTCATGAGCAGACGCATGATGGCTTCCAAGTTCTACGAGGAGCTGGTTGCCCGTTTTGATAAGCCATGTTGGAATCGCTCATCACAGCGCGTGCATTCAGGCACGCAATGCCTAATGGCTGCAGTGGCATTGATCGCAGATGTTGCGTTTTGTGACCTCGTTCATCCTTTTGCTCTTTTGCCTCTTGACTTTTTGGACGTATCAGTTTGAATGCATAAACACACACGAGGATGGCACGAAGAGCAACGGCCTAGTCCTTTGAGCTCGTTACCTAGGTAGTGTTTTGATTCGGCAACAGTATGGGTGGTCGCTGGGCTGGTGAGGCGAGGTGGGTTATTGACTGAAGAAGACCATGTCACTGAAGCCAATCGTATTGTTGGGTTGGGGCCGGTGGTTGAAGTTCTACCGGACGATGCGCTGCCACGGTGTAAAAGCTTTGTACGGGCGTAGGCGGTTGGACGGTGGGTAGAGACCAGTGGCTGTCTGACCTCTTCAGTGATTGAAGCTTCTATTAAAATCTGTGAGTCCTGGTCGCAGACGGTAGTCGCCGCATGATGTCGTCGCTGATGTATGAATATACTGTAGATCCTCGAGTTTCTCACCAATTTACCTCCACTGGGGTCTAGGGTGATGCCATTCTCTGTGACTTAGGTATGTAGGTCGCGAACAAATCGCGGCGCTCTATACTTATCCGAGAAAACAACAATAAGAAGAGCAGGCACACACACAAGACGCCTACAGCCCAAGCTTAAAGCATGGCCATTCATATCATCTTATCGCAAACAAATGCACAGCACTTCCAATTCCAAGTTCCCTTCATACGCACTTCCCCACATCGGGCCGCATTGAAGATCAAAGCATCGAGCTCCCCGCCTCGTCACTGGTCACTGGTCAGCCAAGCTCACCACGCGCCGCGGCGCTAATCCCCATCCAGAAGACACCAGACAAACCACGCCCTCTCCAAAGTCCAGACTCGACCTTCTAGCAACACCTTCACCATATCATCAAACCGCGTCGCTCCTCTTGCCATAACGCCCCCCTCTCTGCGCCAGTACCTCCCTCGCGCGCCAACTCTCCTTCGCCCTACGAGCAGACCAATCATCTCTCCCCAGACAGATAACATGTCTGACCGGCCCGCCCACCGAGGTGGCAGAGGCGGCGGTAATTCTCGCGGTGGCCGAGGAGGCGGCGGCGCAGGCAATGCAGGCGGCGACAAGCCCGAGAAGCCCAAGAAGGAAAATATCCTCGACTTGGCCAAGTACATGGACAAGGAAATCACCGTCAAATTTAACGGTGGCCGGGAAGTGACGGGGACGCTGAAGGGCTATGATGCGCTGATGAATTTGGTGCTGGATGAGGTGAAGGAGACAGTGCGAGGTTAGTGGCCCTTTTGTTTTCTTTTCATGGTGCTTCCTACGCGATGTGGTTATTGATCTCGGTCCCATATGAGGAGCCTTGTCATGCTAACGATGCCGGCCCCGATAGATGAAGAAGGCAACGAAGCAACCCGACCACTTGGCCTTGTTGTCGCACGCGGGACACTTCTCGTCGTAATTTCACCCGTGGATGGAAGTGAGCAGATTTCGAATCCTTTCGCAGCGCCTGAAGAATAAAGACCCCGAAGAATACCTTCTCAAAGAACGATATGTATATATGTGGCCATGTCCGATCTTCCGAGGCTCTTTCATGAATTGTTCCAAAGGGTCTCGTCTCAGCGCTTCATAGCTGGTGTACCGAGGTGGCGTTTGTTCAGAGGTCATGAGCGGCGGGAGCTTACTGGTACGGCATGGATCTCCCGTATCTCTGCTTTGCAATGCGAACCCCAACACCCCAATACCCCAACAGGAGGAGGAGCGATGACGAGAAAGACAACATCTCCACGAAATGAAATGCAGAGCGCATGGGTCCAGCTCGACGCTCAAAAAGTGAGAAGCGAGAAGTGGGATGGACATATTGGGCCGCTATGGAGTGCATATGAAATGATGAATAGTGTATTGATTGATGCGTCGTAATACATTGGAGCGCCCCTGTTTTGCATCACCCAAATAGACATCACTATTTTTTTGTTCATTGAACTTTGTTTCACAGGAGTTTATTATGGTCATGTAGGTTGCAACCACTACTACGCTGGCTTGCTAGCTGTGCCCCTAATTCCGCTTGACTGAATCCCGCTCACGGAACAGCTCTCCATCACTCATCATCAGTGGTACATCAGTTGAGCCTATCTACGCCTTATTCCGCGTTGTTTTTCTTCTTTTCCTCTTTTTTTGGGGGAGGACTTCTGTTTCCTTCTTTTTCTTTTTCGAAGTCTTCTTGTGTCGCTCGAAAACCGACCTAGCTCCGAGATACCTCGGTAGCACTCTGTAGCCAAGAAAAAACATGTCCCTTGTCGGCGCCACCATCATTCGCAAAACCGTGAGGTGCTCGTATAGCCGTTCAAACGTATAGTAAGGAACATGTCACATCGCCCATATTTGGTTCTCGCGCACCCCCGTCCACACCTACATATGGGCACTCTTTGAGCGCCGCGTCGGCGTCGATGCATAAAGGGCCTGCTAGACACCCCTACCCGACTTACTGCTCTTTTGCAGTTCGCCAAACGCATTCGCCAACTGCTTCTTCAATTCCTTGTAGCTGACGACGAAGCTCGTCTGCTCGTCGCGACTGGTCAAGCAGATCTTGTCGTCGGTGCCGGCATCTAATCTATTGAGACAGCGCAGCATGTGGCCCATGTCAAGGGTCGGGTTCCCATTGCTGTCTACCTGGTGGAAGACATAGTCTCGGAACAGCTTCAGCATGTAGCGCTCGCCGTTTTCGGACCAGGCCCTGTCGCCGTCGAACTCTTGGCGTTCGTTGATGGTGCCAAGCTTGACGAGCAAGCGGGCAATGCGGCCATTTTCCAGCTCGCGAAATAATTCGGCATTGAGTTCGTCGGCTTGGTGTTGACTTTGGTCAAGGGTGCTGATGATGTGGCCGGCGACGCCTCGGATGAACTCTTCGATGCCCTTTTGGCCGGAGGGCTGTGCGGGCGTGAGGAGCCAGATGATGGTGTCGCGGAGTTCGACAGAATACAAGCGACTCATTTGCTCGATGGAGGCGTTGAGGTTGGTGAGTTGGGCGGGGAGAACATTGGTCGCCAGACAGAGCATGGTGCGGCCGAATTGGACAAAATCGTCTTGCTGAAGGTCTTGGACAGGACGTCGCACCTCGAACTGAACCACGTCGAGAATGGAGCACGCATTGAGTCGGATACGGTTCTTGTCGGTGAGAATGATTTTCGTGACGTCGATGCATCGCGCGGCCAGGTTGAGCGAGTGAATCGACTTCAACGCATTCGCAATCTGCGAAATGTATCCCCACAGAACGGTTTCGGGCACGGGCGTCTTTGCTTGGAAGCGCGTCCCCTGTCCTGTACAAGAGGCAGGGTTTGCTACAAGATGAGCCTCGGCGAGCGTTTTTGAGAGGGGATGGTATTCTTGCACAAATATGAGAGAGCTGTCTCCGAAAGCGCGTGCTGTAAATGCGTCGTGTATCGTTACCACGTTGGCGCTGTCGATTTTTCTCCACTCCTTGACAGATCGTATAGCGTGCTCGTTTGTTAACCGAAACCCTTCCAATCTGCGCAGACAGTACAGATTACCTGTCTTGGATGAAACAGCCTTATAAACCCAGCTGGGATAACCGAATATGTTGGCATTCTTTCTATGCGTCGTATCCAGGGGCACGAGGGAGTGGTAGTTCTCCATTTGGGGGAGCTGCGAGTTGGGCATGATTTGCAGTGCCGCCTCGGATTTCTTCTGCATCTCCTCCCGTAGTTTGTCCGGCAGGAAGAAATCGTGCGCCACTCGGTGGTATGGCATGAGGTCATCTCTGTGAGGGCCAATGGGGGCATATAAATGGTGTTGAAGAGGCTGGAGAGGAGGAGCGAAGGCACCAGAGGTGGGAAAATAGCCCGCACTGGCGCTAGCCATGGCATGTTCGTCAGCATATGGGTTGAAGTGAGTACCAGGGAGAGTCTGGCCGACGGCGGCCATTGAAAATGGGTCATAATTGATGGTCTCGTCCTGGCCCTGGCTGGAACCATTCGTTGTGGCCTATCAAGGAGATCAGTCTTCCACGCACCAACACCCCTCATCACCACATAACCATACCTGTGCGGTCAATTCGAAGCGAGGAGTAAATTCGCGTATGGCGGCAGGATTGAACAGAGCCGTCTCTGCGTCTGTTTTCGCTGCCGGTGAAACTAATTGATCATGTGATTAGTCCCGTGCCGTTATTCAAAAGATTGATATATCGATTCTTCGTACCCGCTAGGCCTCTGGGTGTGAACGTCGGTGCATTTGCGGCTTGCGTGGAGAAGGTAGCTTTCTTGACCGAGTTCTGCAGGCTGGAGGGAGTGAAAGATGGAGATTCGACATTGAGAGATTTTCGTGATCTGAGTCGCCAAAGAAGTCAGCATACGCGCCTAGCCTTGAAACATGAGGCAGACATGTATAGAACAGCAAGAGGGACCAAAGTCGCGGATCATGCATTGCCTGATATCCCGTCTGTATCCTGGAGTCTCCAAAACGTACATATCTGTGTGGTTCGCGTTATTCTTATTCTGTTCGTGGGAGAAAGTACAGCCTTGGTCTTCGTATCGACAATGGCCGTAGATAAGGACATTTCGGCAGAGCGTTTCTCGGTTCTCGGCTGGATCAACGCCAAATGTCAGTTGAGTATGCCCCCTTGGCGATAGGAACTAAAGAATAAGGAAGTCTTTCAGGTTTGTCATACCGCGCCCCTTTGGCCTTGGGGACGAGCCGGTTGGTCGCCGAAGATCTGACGATGCGAATCGCAAAGCTGCCATTGTCTACCTAATCAGGCGGCGAGGAGGCCGAATCCAGCTCCTGTGGTCGACTTTACGGCGTCTGCATCACATCAGCGGGTGGTCGCGACAAGCCAGAACATGTCGCTGGGGATCGCCAGCGGGCAATTGTCGGTTCGCCATTGCAAGATGGCGGGGGGTGAGGCTACTACAGTGGATCAAAGATCACGATGATGAGGGACGGGCGCGTAGCGGGTACCTTGGTGTAGCACTCATCTGCCATGGCTCAATGAATGCCGGGGCCTCGCGCCCATGTACAGAGATGCAGTGACAAGAGACGTCTTGACCTGATATTAATGATGGTGCGTATGAGTGGGGAGTCGAGATCGGCTAAGAGAGTCGGCGATGGCAGAGGAGATGGACATGGACTCTGGAGACGAGACGCTTGGGAAGTTGACGGACGGAGCCATGGCCCGTCTTTCTCGACGCTACAGGCGGGGGTGGAGGCTTCGTTGCGATCTCTGACTGGTTGAGAGGCCACACCTGGGGCAGCCTTCCAACCTGCATGCGACCTCCATGCGGAGAATGTCAAGGGCAATTTTTAAACATAAGACGAAGTACCCCTAATACGACGAGAGTCCGTTGTAAACAGTACCGATTAGGGGGTCGAAAGTCCGGCCTGGAACATCTGTATGCGTGCTCTTTGACTGCTTGATTTTCAGCTGGAAGCTTTGTCTTGACTCTAGAACAAAGCCACGCATGCCCACGGACCGATGGGTAAGGGTGTGTTGCAAAAGATAAAAGGAGTCGTTTCTCCGCCAAGGCTCCGTGTAAAACAGCCAGAGCATTCAAGACAGTCAGCGCAGCATGGGTTCCATGAGATGCTTCTGCTTCTTCCATCGTAGAGGATACACTCCATCGATTGGATCAAGTTGTTCCGAACCTTGGGTTGGGGCAACTTGGGGGCTGACTGAGGATCCACTATTTTGTGACATCTCGCTCGACCGAGCTGGCCAACCTTGCACAGCCATCTCTTCATCAAGTAACCTCGGAATCTTTCGATAACACACTATCGTATCGGAAACTCTGAACTTGAGAATCAACAGAAAACACATCGAACTTAATCAGCGCAGATGATACTGCACTGAAGTTTCACACCTCAGACACGCCCGTCGCGCCGCGGCCGAAGTTCTAGCCATGGCCGACACCACAGATGGCACCGTACATCTGTCCCCAACGCAACAGGAAGCTCTCGAGCAGTACACCCAGGTTACCAACCAAGAAGCGCCAGAGGCCATTGCCCTGCTGCAAAGATCGCAATGGAATGTCCAGGTAAGGGCCTGGATCTACTAGCGATTCTTCCCGCGTTCATTTATGATGCATTCCGACAAACGTGTCGGCTAATATCGTCAGTAGATCGCAATCGCCAAGTTCTTTGACGGCGAAGGGCCTGACCTTGTAGCCGAAGCGTTAGCCCAGCAGGAGGTACCCAGAACGACAGCACGACACGAAAACCTACAAGAGAGCCTGTTCGCCTCCCAGAGCTTCACGTCGATATCAGGTGGCCGACCTCGGACGGATCCAGCTCCGAGAATCGTTCCGCAAGCGCCCATCACACACCAATCTCCATGGTTCATAGGCTTGCTCCTTGCCCCTTTTGGCCTGGGTTGGCGAGCAGCATCGACGCTGTGTCGTGCATTCTGGTACATTCTATCATTTTTGCCATCATCTGTTCGACCACGGACCGTCACCAGTCGCATGACGTCAGGATTCAAGGACACAAGTGGTCGGCGGATGCTTATGCCCCGTGATACCGCAGCTCGCTTTAAGCGCGAGTTTGACGAAGAATACGGGATAAGTGAGCTTCCCTTTTACGAGGGTGGGTTTGCACAGGCTCACGATCTAGCCAAGAAAGAGCTCAAGTTTCTTCTTGTTGTCTTGCTATCGCCAGAACACGACGACACAATATCCTTCATTCGAGACACGTTGCTGGCGCCAGACGTGGTGGATTACCTCAAGAATCCTACCAATAACATTATACTCTGGGGAGGGAACGTTCTAGACTCGGAGGCCTATCAGGTGGCCTCCGAATATGCGTGCACCAAGTTTCCCTTTACCGCTCTGGTGTGTCTAACACCTAAAGAAGGCAGTACCCGCATGGGAATCGTTAAGCGCCTCGTCGGCCCCATGCCTGCATCAACATACCTGTCGGAACTCCAAAACTCGGTCGCAAAATACGGTTCTGATCTGGACGGGGTGCGAGCGGAGCGGGCTGCTCAAGAAGTATCTAGGAGCCTACGCAACGAGCAAGACTCCGCCTATGAGCGATCCCTGGCCATTGATAGAGAGCGGGCTCGTCAAAAGAAGGAAGCTGCGGCCATGGCCAAAGCATCCGAGACCATGGCTCGGAAAAGAGCTGAAGAAGCGGCGTTGTTGGAGAAGCTGCGTCAGCAGTGGAAACACTGGCGTGCTACCAAGATTTTGGCGGAGCCGCCAGCTACTGACAAGAATGTTGTGCGTGTGGCTCTCAAGATGCCCGATGAGTTCGCGGCGGCAGGACGAGTCATCAGAAGATTCCCGCACGACGCGCCGCTCGAGGAGATGTACGCCTTTGTGGAGTGTTACGATAGGCTGCAGAATCTGAAGGAAAGCGACGATGCTTCGGGGGCAGCGGCGGCGGTAGCTCCGCCAGCGGGCTACGAACACAAATTTAGGTTCCGAATAGCGTCGACGCTGCCCCGCGTCGTGTATGAGCCCAGCACTACAGTCACAATGGGAGAGGGGATTGGCAAATCGGGCAATCTCATTGTTGAGCAGGGGTCGCCAGAGTTGGAGGGTGAAAATGACGGAAGCAATCATTAGGAACTATAGCCAGTCGTTAGAGCAACCTCCTTCGTCGAGACTTTGGTGCACTACATATATAGTAGAATCCACACGTCACGATCATGCATATTAACTGAACGAGTCGATAAGCCATGATCCCAGGAGTGATCAAAAAGAGGACGCAGAAAACTGTAAGACCATCCTGCCAAGTCTCATCTTTTTTCTCTTTCAGGATATTTAGGTACATATGTATGGAGTATGTACTAAGGGCCGGCGTTCTCGTTGTCAGTGACGACTGACGACTGACGGATCGCGTACCTTGTACACTGTATGTACTGTACCGGTAGATGTACAACCAGGCTACACCACTTTAGGTATGATGGCACCAGCGACTCGCGACGAGACGGGAACTCGACCAAAGAGACTAGACCAAGAAGACATGCAACGTGGAAATACTAACACGTGCTTGGACTGGTGGCTTTATTATTATTTAGATACACTAGCTATCTAGGCTGGCCTGAGCTTACCCAGTTCTAGAACCTCTACATGATGACATAGAGGAAAAACCCTAGGACAGGGAGGAAAACCTCTATGCTATCGTGAGGCTATGCATGCATCGGGCCGATTTGGTCCGACGCGGTTCCTGTCATATACTTGAAAGTTTTTCTGCTCGCCGGTGATCGGCGCGGCAGTCGCTGGATGGTGCGCTGGGAAAGAAAAGAAAACCCCTCCTCCCCATGATGCGTGCCTCATCAGTCCTGGGCAGGGTCCGCTGCGGCTTCTTCTTTCCACCTCTCTTTCAACTCGGTCGCGAGGGAAAATTGTTGTAGGCGGCCTGTGCGAAGCATCCACTGAACCAGAAGTGGTGCAAGCTTCGGGCTGTCCAGGGCCGTCCTTAGGTCGCGGCGGTTGGATGGGGCGCAGATGCGCAAATGACGGGGCAGTCCAGAATGACGTGGTAGCACATGGGTGAATCCACGTCTGGCGGCGGATTCATGTTTCATCAACGATTCGTGGAGGCGAACGATCTTGCCCGTGGAGTGGGGTTTTGTTCAGCGGCTGTGGGACTGGTGGCTTTGAACAATTCATTCAGTAGGTACGTGGCGCAGCATACATACTATATAGATAGCACAAGACTTCATTCGAGTCTCCAACAAGTCTGCAGAAGTTGTGCAGATTGGGTACATACTTGAGTAGACCGGCAGGTTGCAGGATGTATCGAGTGACAGCCAGATGCCGGTCATTGAGCTCCTCGGTACGCAGCAATGCATGCATGACATTTGCCTATGCGGCTACGCCACACGCGCCATCGCATCTGAAACAGGACGATTCAGTGCCTGTTGCTTGTATAGCCCGCGGCTCCGTGTCCTCCCTCGCCGTCTATGTATGTACTCGCTCGTGTCTCGCACTGCAGCACCGCAGCCCGATGCTTCTTGCCCGTGTGATACCAGTTTGGTCTCAGTTTGATAGGCCAGCAATGATAACAGTGATAACAACAGCGCGGTGGGTGAGCCTCACGCAACCTTTGTTTCTTGGCTGGATTGGTGGGATCGGCTGGTGAACCGTCCAAGCTGAACCCCCGCAGAGCAAGTCACTCGAAGAGTCGACGAGTTCCGGCTGGTGACCGTCCAACGTCCTTGTGTGCCGTACCGACCAACCTACCTACTACCTACCTACTCATCTAGGTACATATGTACATACCAAGTTACCAACCACGTAACCCATCTGTGCCGCGCGGCCAGCAACGCAAGCTCTCCTTTGTGGAAATACCTGGTTGGGATAACCTCTTTGATTGAAACGTTGAGTAATTTGGGCCTCCTCGTCCAGCGGCGTCCTATACTGTCTCGCCTGTTGCCTATCCTTTACGCCGCCGACTGGTCGAACCCTCGTCTACCCGCCTGTGCCGACG
Organism: Claviceps cyperi; assembly: GCA_018360075.1. Classification (NCBI taxonomy): domain Eukaryota; kingdom Fungi; phylum Ascomycota; class Sordariomycetes; order Hypocreales; family Clavicipitaceae; genus Claviceps; species Claviceps cyperi. Next base: position 14,119 of record SRPQ01000451.1, read on the forward strand.
ACTAGTCCACGAACCTCGATTGAAGCAAAATCTATCAACCTTGAGCCGCGCCTCCCTATCTGACCTCGTTACCTATCTTCACGAGCCTGCGTAATTGCACAATCGCTTGCCGAACCGGTCCCAGCGGCTCGTGGCCATCATGAAGTCCGTGAAGGGCATGCTGGAAAGCTTCAAGAAAATCGCAGGAGGTATGAACCACCCATCCCCTTTGGCGCTCAACCGCCTACAATGCCACGTCGCGGCCACCACGGTGGTGTAGGCGACTCTCGGTTTCACCATTCGACCACTTTGCCTTGTTTCTCGGCTGATGAACGGTGTAGGAAGCTCGAGCACGCCACCAGCGTCAGCCACGAACCCGGCCGAAAGCCCCGAGATCACGGCTCACAACAGCGTGGTAAGCAGGAACCAGACCACCATAAAAGCGTTGCAAGTTCGACGTTGACCAATAATGCCGTGTCAAGAAAGCTTTTTGCGAATCTGGCGGCAACTCCAAGGTATGTTCACGGCACACCAGCTTTGCGCTTGGCTCGCTTCGTAGCTGACGGAATTGGCTCAGTCCGACGAGGTTCTCTTTCTTCCCCCGATCGTCGATGCCGCAGAATCATCCCCAGCAGCAGCCGCAGAATGCGCTCGAGTTCTCCGCAAGTTCCTCAGCAAAGATTACAGCTCGAAGCCATCATGGCAGTACAACGCCATCATGCTGATCAGGATATTGGTGGACAATCCTGGGGAAACGTTTACGAGAAATTTGGACGACAAGTTTGTCGACACCGTCCGCGCATTACTGAAGAATGTCAAGGATCGAAGTGTATGGCGAATCCTCTTAGAGACACTGGACGACTTTGAGTACACCAAGATGCATGATCAGAATTTGGCGCCTTTAATCTTGATGTGGAAAATGGAAAAAGAGGTTGCCCTAAGAAAACGTGGTGTAGGTTCCCAAATCGACTCCTTCAGCCATCATACGCTCCTCATGCTGACTCTAGCAGGTCCAAGCCCCGCCGCCGATTCCGCAGAGACCCGACATGATCATGATGATGAGCCCTCCTCCGCTGAGCCATCATTCTCCAAGCTATTTTTCCAAGTCACATACAAATACCCGCCTGCCCGACCCAATCGAATTAGACTCGAGACTGGAGGAGGCGCGCACGTCAGCCAAACTCCTGGAACAGGTCGTTACGAACACCCCAGCGGATGAAATGCTGTCAAGCGAGCTGATCAAGGAATTCGCCGATCGATGCTTGAGCGCATCTCGAAGTCTGCAAGGATACATGGTCTCCGAGAATCCTACACCCGACAATGACACAATGGAGCGCTTGATTGATACCAATGAGCAACTACAGACGTCTCTGAACCAACACCAGCGCGCTATGCTCAAGGCTCGTAAGCAGCTCGGGCTTGGCACCCCTTCCAACGAAGACGAATCGCCCACAGCGATGCCGTCAGATCATTCTGACAGTGATGCCCAACGACTCATTGGTGGTGCTCAGTCCGGAGGGATGACGGGTAACATGATGAGCTCCGGAGCGCTCGGCGGCGGCAGCAAAGGAAAACATATTGAATCATACGAGTCCGCAAGAAGCAACGGTTTTGCGGCGGCGTCTAGCTCACGGCCAACCTCCAACAACGAAGTCACAGAGGACCCGTTTGCCGACCCTAACCCTACCACCAAAGCCAGCGGAAATGCTGCTGCTGCTGTTGCCTATCCTGCATCGACATTTCAAGCTCAACATGCCCATGAGCCGTTCAATCCGGGCTTTGGCGCAAACCGTAAGACTGAAGGCGCGGGACTGGGCAATCCTCTCGGAAATCTGAACGACGGCAGTCAGGACGCGTACAAAGGGCTGGGGAAGCTGCAGACACAGACGCAACCGCAGGATAGGCTCCGTAATGTGCCCGACGATGACGACGACGATCTCTATGAAGCGACACCAAGGGAAAAGGCGTCTTTTCATCAAACTTGAGCTAGAACTGTTTAGGGCCTGCGTATTCGGAGTGAATGTGTCTTGGCATGTCGAGCTGGTCTTCCATGGGAGCCATGTATGTGCCGTTCTTGGGGTCAGGGCGACCTGAGAGATTTGTGTGTCTGGTAAATGCAGTCGTCGAGCTGTCTGTCCGTCTTATACCTAGTACCCTGCGTGCGTGCCTACCTTGTCTGCTGGTGGCGAGGCGAGCGCGCGAGCGGCAGGCACCCTCTGTATCCTATCCTATCCTATCTTATCTTATCTAGCGGATTGAGATTATCGTCACTTTGCCTGCTTTACTACTGCATTCTTATTTCTTCATTGTGTATCTTGTATCTGTTTTGGAGGGGGGGCGTTCTTTACATGGCAGACACAGAGGAACGACGAACCCGTTTTTTATAGCTTTGCTTTTCTTTCAATTATCCATCTCGTCAAGAATGACTGATTACTTTTGGGTCGAAACTTAACTACATAGGTACATGGGCAACAGGTGGCTTTGGGTCTATGAGGAACAGAGCCGCAGTCACTAGGGAGCGCGGTCAATCTACCATGAACGCTCTATTAATGGAACGTGTGCGGTGTCTTGTTGGTCTTGGTTGCGTTGTGAAGTAAGACTCTTTTGGCTCGTTGGTTGAAGAGAAGTCGTTTGGTGGTAAGGTTTTGCAACAAGTCGTGATAATTGATGGCATAGATAACGCGCTGCACCAATTGGTTCAGTTTAAAACTTGGGTACTCGTGGGTGAAACATTTTGAAAAGGACAACCACTATATCTATGGGTTTCCTTTTCAAAAGGTTTCACCCACGAGTATCTTCCATGACGAAGGGCGTACTCTGTATGCGTACTGACCAGTGAAGGGTCTGGACTCTGAAGTGATGCAGGTTGCATACGGAGTAGGTAGTTAGGCTGATGCAGGGACTTCATCTCCTGAGTCATAACCGGACAACTTATAAAGGCACTATTTGCTGCGAGGCACATGTGAGCCCATGGCAAAGAAGTATTATGTACATGTTTACGGTATGGTTCATGTGGAGTTCATGATGCAGGGATGATTGTCTTGACTTTACAGACCACAGAGTGGTGTTCCATTCATTCTTCCATTCTGTCTACCTTTTCTGAACCCCGGAATGCCATTACATACAAGAAGCACGCTTGAGGGTTTGTGGCCAAAACACCCCTTTTTTGGCCTGAGGCGGGTTGGATTCCTCCAATTCTCAATCCAGAGAAATTCACTCCTTCATGATCATCCTCGCCTTCGCCCGTCGCCATCTTCATTGCGAGTTGGTCCCCTTTTCGCTACGCATCAGACCCCAGGGCCCATTCTATGCATTTTCGTCTGGTCTACAGAGTTAGGTGCATACTATACATATATAGCCCAGGGACCAGATGGTGTTCTGGGTATCGAAGCGTGGATATCACCCGTGGATTATATCCGGCGGATTCTTTTGACTCCATTGCCTGTTTGCATAAAATCCAGAAAGACAAACCAGAAAAGAGAAAGAGGAATGCACGGTTGGGAATGGAATTCGGCATTGACTTTTTTCTCCAAACGCTTTTTTAACCCTTCTTTCTACGTCTCTCCTTCGTTTCCTCCTCTCTGACCTCTCGCTTTCAAGTATCTCAAATGAATTGTGCATTCGGATGCTCCGAGACAATTCTGCGCTGCGTTAGAACATATCTCGGCACATACACGGCATGTCATTATCCGGAGCAATCTGACCAGTGACGGCGGACGCCCGGCGGCACCAAGAGACTCGTCACTCCTGTTCGGTATAGTTAACGAAGCTGTCCACTATCACGTAAGTCTTGTACGCGCAAACGGAGGTACAGAAACCCACACAAACACATACTTTGGAGAGAAAAGAACGTCTCACATCAATGATCATGCGGAGGCCGCAGACTAGACTACGTGCAAGATGACGTCTGAGACGACCATCAAACGACGACGGGGCTTTGGTCTGTATGTGACATTCTGGACTTTGAACAGCTCAAGCGCCACAATATCAAAGTGTCGATCCAAAGCCTTCCGTTAGGCGGCTTTCAGAAAGACCTGCCCAAGTCGCTGCTTGACCCAGTTCTGGCCAAGCACCTAGTGTCTCTACAGCTTGCTACACCAATGGTCCAATGCCGCCCCTAACGACCAGAGTAGACACCTTGAAGCGTCTTCTTCTTCAATGTCCAGCGCTGGAAACTCTCGAGTACGAGGATCTGGGTCGGGGAACCAGTTTCACCTTTAGTGAACTGGGAGGGAGAGTGCTTGCCAGCCGTGTCCAAGCTGGTCCTCAAGTCCTACGACTGGACACACTCAGCCGACGAGGTGGCGCGACACTGGAACATGGCGGCGCTTCGATCCTTGTCGCTAGTTTCGGTGCCAGTGTACAACTTCCTCGGCTCCGTCTGCCCACGAGGTTTCTGCCACCTGACATGCCTCCGCGTCCATGATAGTCAGACGACTAGCCTGGAGTGGCAAGAAGCTGTCACACGCGGCTGTTCTCCATCGAAGCCATTGCGAAACATGGGCGTTCCCTTCGAGAAGTCCGTTTCAGAAACCACGTTGGCTTTCGGCATGACGACGATCAGTGCCCGACACTTTCGCCTAGGAATATCATTATCGCAAGATTGGGGCGCGCGGCTTTGCCCTTTGTAAACACGCTAGACCTCGACAATGGACAAGGATCCAGGATCATCGCCTCTGCTCGCCGCCGGAATTCTTGCAGGCTCTCTCGACGTTTCATCGACTGCAGAATTTGACTCTCCACGTGCAGACGCTTCTACGGGCAAGCGATGCCCCAGACGAAGCGAGCCGAGATCGACAGCGAGATCAAGACTATAAATCCGCGATGCAGACCTTTTCATGTCTCCTGCGCCAGCGAGATCGAACGAATCCCGATGTACCGTTCAGACACTGAGACACATGACCATCAAAGTTTTCAGAGGCAGCAGGCTGGAGACGCGTCATGCTTTGACGGACGGGATCAGAGTGGAGGAGGAAAAACGCACGTGGCCTTTATGCGGAACGGTGCTTTGTCCTTCAGAAGGATAAGGGAGGCCAGTACATTTTCCGAGAGGAGATGTGCCACGAAACAGGGCAGTATCTATCGACGGCGCAGCTTTAGGGGGCGACGGCGATATTGATAAGAGACGACCGGCGTTGGATTCGCAGGAAGAGGAAAGACAATTGCATAGCGTTGTGAACTGACTGATTTTATTGACACAAACGTGTGTCCAGAGCCTTCAAACAGGATGGAACGACTTTGGTAGGCACGATGATAGCTACGAGGGGATCGAAACATGGCTTCGAGGCTCCGTACCCGACCAGGAGTAGGTAGTACGAGGGCATGCATGATGCAGCTCCATCACGAGAAGAACAAATTTGGTGTTTCTACGTATAAATTTATGTAATAATGTATCTTACTGGAATCTGTTGGAAGTCAGGAATATCATTAGTCCGATCCCGTGTCCGTCAGGAACATATTGTACAATAGTCGCGTGTCTATA
>SRPQ01000452.1:0-19569 GCA_018360075.1 Claviceps cyperi
AACAACAAAATTGAAAAAAAAAAAAAAGAAAAAAAAGGTGAGAAAAAAAAGAGAGAGAAAATGGCCCTTTCTGTCTGCAGTCGCCTAGTGCGCTTGCAGCGGAGATGAACGGACGTAAAACAAGAGGCAAAGTGTCTCGTTGCGGTGGAGTCAAAAGTCCGTGGCCAATAAAAGACTGCGAGTCTGCGATGCGTTTCAACTTCCGGGTCTACCGTTTCTTGGCTTGTCGCTCGGGATCATACTTGTCCTTCCAGATCCTGTTGCACGCCAGCCGCGGTCAACCTCGACGGAGAACTTGAGGTCGAATGGAATTACGAGAAAACGTACCAGGAATTGCCCATCGTCTTGTTTCCAGCTGCTTCGGCCAGTCGGTAGTACCGCGCTGCGGTGAACTGTACGAGATTTTGTTAGCTTTTTGTGCGGTTGCTGCATGGCGCGACGTTTTGTTTGTGGGGGCGCATGCCGAGGTGCAATGTGCCTGCATGAAGACCGACTAGGGTTCTGATCGTCGAGAATGTCTCAGAGTTGTCTCAGGTATCCCACAAAGATTGTCCCAAAGGGTATCTACATGGTAGCAAACCTGTCTTCTACTTGGGCGTTGGACAGACTGGAAAACATTCCCGCTCAACACCCGTACCATCGTCCTGCAGGGGATCACACATTCTTTGCAGCAGCGGAATGGACTCAGAAATCGTCATCGTGAGCGTACCTTGTCCTTCTTCCCTCCAAACCCATGTTCAAAGCACCACGCTGCGTCATTCATGGCATCTAGAAGGCCACGTGTTAATGTCATGGTAGCTTATGTCGTCGCCGCTCATCGCGTGCATCAACTTACCAGTATCGCCAAGATTAGCTGCCGTCTCGTAATACTGCGTCGTGTTAGGATTCTTTCTTCTCTTACAAAGGCGAATTCACGTCTCAACAAGAGCTGGAATCGAGCACATCACGGACCTGTCTCGCAGCGAATGCATCCCGCTCAATCCCCCACCCGTGACGAAAACAATTCGCGAGCTCATAAATGGCCATCACCAGCTCCCCCTTCGCAGCACCGCCTTTGGTCATGCCCGCCTGCAGAGCTAGCTGCTCAACTGCTGCCGAATTCGATGCTGCCGCAGTGAGGTATTTGACCGCCTGGGGAAGATCAGGTTCGCAACCCCATCCATGTCTGAATCAAAGACGAATCATTAGCATGCATATCCCCAAATCGCTCTGTCGCAGACTTGCAACGCTTTGACAGAGAAAGCCAAGAACAGCAGGAGACACAATGGGATCCATACCTCAGCGCAAGGCCATACAATACTTGACTCAGCGGGTTATTCGCCCCCTCAGGATCAGCCAACCGTCCAAACAACTTGGTTGAACTAGCCAAGCTTCCCTCCTCATGCAACCGAATCGCCTCCTGGATATCCTCATCAATCGCCTTCGAAGACACAGGTACCGAACTTAGACTCGGACTCCTCGACCGCGACTGGCGCCCATTCTCCAAGCTCATCTCTGACACCCCATCTACTACCATCGGCGTCTGTTCCGTCGTCACCCCCAGAGCTGCAACGCTCGCCACATTCGTAGCACTCGGTTTGCGCACCAGACTCTGTCCCACCAGCATCGTCGCCCTCTTCTCCCACTGCGACTGATCCCCCGGATCCGTAGACGTGGTTATCTCCGGTAAGTCCTGCGGAACATGGTCCGACGATTCAGGCGAACGACCCAGGCGCAACCGCTCCGAGAGTCGCCGTTTCGAAGAGCGACTCGTATTCGAGGAGACGGAGCTACTCCGGTCGCGCCCCGAGTCGGATACGTCGAGACTTTGTCGTGCTGAGCAGATAGATGGTTTGGGGGACAGCAGCTTGTGGTTGCCGCCGTCACCGCCGAGGCCACCTTTCTCGGGCGGCTGTATGACTTCCTGCGACGTCGTGTCCGTTCGTACGAATATGAATTCAGCGGTATTGGTCGTTCCGCGCGAGGCATCGTCTCGTCGTTCTGGCGCCGCGTCTGCGGGACCTTCGTCCTTTTTCTTAAATATGTCGCGAAGCCCCATCGCGGATTTCTGTGTCGGAGCTGCCCGTGGCCTTTTGTGTAAGCTATTTGCAGCGAATCGCGCTCTCTGTATGAAAATATACTGTATATGCTGTATAGATGGTTTCCTTCCTGTTCTTCATTAGTTTGCGAGGCTCTTTATGGATATGGATTTGCGACCAAAGACGCAAGCGCAGGGGAGGTGGAAGTGTGTCAAATTGGACGTGCAATCTTCTGTTGTTCCTCGTGACGTACCTGTTGGGCCGCTGCTTCCACGAGATTACTACCTATGCGAGCTTACCGGTTGGGAAAAGGGGCGGAGCTGTTGTAACTTGGACGCGCGGCATCAAGCAGTGCCCCGGATGACGAGACCGAATTGTTTCTCTTCACTGGTCAAGAGGGTCAGGAAGGCATTGGTATTCGTCTGTCCAAGAGCCTTTTGTGCCTTGCATCGGACCGGGCGGTGCAAGTGCGCGGCGCTGAGAGATGCCAAAGGATCGAGGGGCATATTTGGGGCAATTTGGGTGGAAGACAAGATGGGGCGGCGGCTGTGATGATTGATGCGCCTGTGAGGGGCACCGCGCCGAAGCCGCATGCGACACCCTCCAATTAAGGACATGCGTGATACTTTGCGCCTCTTCGAGCGATACGAAACAATCACTTCTGAATGTATGGAGGTAGTACACTGTTTGGTTCTTGTGCATCGCTCCCCTCTACCTTTCTAACTCCGTGGCTGTGATGTCTTCGGCTTGTTCTCTGGCGCCTTTCGACTCGCTCGCACATGTCACAATATTTCCCATGGCTCTCATCTTGTTTGATCAAATTCCGGTAATCCATTGTATAAACAGTCTATGACTCAAGCCTACGGGCTCTTTCCTTTCCTCTACTTTTCTTCTCTTGCATTTTTACACCCAAAGAGACCCTTGAGGGCGCACGGCAGCTAAGCATCAAGAGCCATTGCGCCAAGCCCAGTTGCTCTCCAATTATGTATCTTTTTTCCAAGCAATATATGGCGAATGAAGCCACAACCCTTGAGTGTATGATGCCGATACCGGCTTCATAAACTATGCAATATCTTTTTCTCGCTCCTGCCGCTTCTTTTTTTCTCAAACGTCCACACGCCCGTCGCCCTGCATGCCATTAGAACTTACGATGAAATGATAATATCCTCATATTCAGCCGTCAGAGCGGAATGAAGTCCTTCGCGTTCTCGAAATCAGAGTCATCAGGCTCGGCTTCGATATACTCTGCCAAGTCGTCTGAATCGACATCATCCGAGTCAATGGGCTCTTCGTCGCTCGAAATGTCTTCATCCATGGCACTGTCTGCCTTGACAGCTTGACTTCGCAAGAGACTTGCCCTTTCACGGTGGAGCAGTTTACATCCCTTGGTCTTGCAGGAACCGGTATTGCTAAAGTCAGGGCATTCGAAGACATGGCGATGAGCACAATGTGCTCCCTGATCACAGAACCCATAAAAGCCAAACGCCTCGCAGACCAAGGCACAGGGAGCCGCTTTGGAGTGAGTGTATAGACAATTAGGGTTGGCGCAGTGACCCCTTGCATAATGCAAGCAGTCGGGCATGCGCTCAGGAGTGGTTTCATGGGAAAGATCACAGATCTCGCCGCTGGGACACTTGCCATCCTTGAGGAAGTCTCTACAGATAGCCACCTTGGTTGGATCGTGCTGGTATCGACAAGACGGGCCTTTGTGGCAAGAACCTATAAAAAAGCGTCAGTTTGTTCTGTCCAAATGCCACATACCGGGCTTTTCTATCGGACTCGTTTCGATAAGGCTTGTCCGGTTTTGTCGAAGAAAGAGATGATGGAAAGAAGTTGCCATGTATTACCGGTCGTGGAGAACGTTTTGCACGGTTGCGACTTTTTGTGGGTTCCGGATCGACTGCTCACAGTCAGCATGGCCATCGTCACTGGCGTGTCGACGTACCGTTGTGTTTGGACGATTCTGTTCGCCACAAGATTCCCTGTCTTTGTCCTATGGAACCTCACTCCGGCCACTACAGACGTCTTCGGTGTCGGTAGATGCCGATTATCTACGTCCGATGGGGCTGCTGCGTTAGTAACGAAAAAAAAAAAAAAATGTGATATGTGACGTCCAACTCATCCAGGGTCTTCGTACCAGGAGATTTCACAAGTTTCTTGCCACCGTCGGCGACAACGAAGCGGACGCCTTCAATCAGAATTTCGTTCCTGCCTGTGGTCGAGTTCACGTTAGCATTCGCACCGGCCATTCCAGCCTGACTGCGAAGATAGTCGTTGAACTGTGCTTTTTCATGACTCTTGCGACTCTTAAGCTTCATTTTCCGGGTTTCCTCTATAGCTTTGACTCGAGATTGTGAGTTTTTCTCGAAAACGTTGGCGTTGATGAGCTGTCGATGTCGGTCGTTTCTGGACACCCAACCCGGTTTGCCGCCAAGGGTTGAATCCAGACTTGCATTGTTGGCATCACAAGCATTTCCTAATGATTTGTTCAAATGCAGTGTCCGATGACGGTGGCTGACTGGTGGTTGTCTGGCAATCCTGTATTGGGCACCGGCGAACGCGCCGCGTCCACGATAGCTATTGCCCCCTTCGTTGTAGTTAGTACCCCCACCGCTTGTTGTCGCATCTGGGTTAAACGGACGTCGATAACCAGAACTCTGTGGATGAGACGCTGGACCAGCTTGGTGACTCTTGTGTCGGTTGATTTGGCCTGGAGCCGGTCAGTAACGCGCCAGATGGCTGACTTGATGATCAGCAAATACCTGCAAGCTGCCCGATGCGAGCCAACAAATCTTGTTCTTCTGTGGACATGAGGACGAAGAGGTCGAGCGCAAGCGTCGGCAGGAATTATGGAAGGACGAGGGGTTTGGAAAGATATGGCCAAGTCCTCTCGGAAAGAGTGCGCGTAGGCGTAGGCGTAGGCGTAGGCGAAGGCAAATGAAAGATGCTATGTGCGAAAGAGGGGTGGGTGGGTGCAGCAGGGCCAGGCGCAAAAGAGACGGCATGAGCGTCACACGCCGCTAAAAAATTAGTCAGCGACTTCCGCCACAACGCTGGTACATAGGTGCCACCAATCAGCGCCGCCAAGCCTCCAAACAGACATGGCGAACTCGAGGCTTGGCTGGTCGTTGAAACACTCCAATCAAGACAAAGACGCATTTTTTCGAACACGAACGAGCTTCTGAACATCCGATTGCTGAAGCGCTTTTACATCAGCATCTTTGAATCCCTTCACGGCAGCACCTAGTAGCGTCTCTGTCAAAGAAAATCCATCTTTCGCATAACAAGATCCCGTCGTCAGATTGGTCCGAGAGATGGAGGCCATGGCTGCTTCCTGGGAGCTGTTAGACGAAAAGACCGAAATCGAGCTTCACAAATTTCGGCTCTTCAACGTCGAGGAAAGGCCATTCAAGAGAATCACGAAGCGCCTCTCCTCCATCACGTCGGCCGTGTCCACAGCAACTAAACGCAAAACCTCAGTCCGAACCCAACCCACTGGCGATGACGATGACAGCGCCCGAGCCGGAGTCGGCCAAGATAACCTAAAAGAAGACCTCACTCTCGACTTTGCCGCCTTTGAAAGCAGCGTTGCGCGCCTCCAATTCCTCCACGATGCCAATCAGCGCGAACGCGAGCGCTATGCTGCGGACCAGCAACGCATCCTGGCGGAATGCCAGGCCGTCCGCGCCAGCAACGGACAACTGCGAGAACAACTTGATGGTGCGCGCACGACGCTCGCCCAACGCAAAAAATTCGATGATCTCGCTGAAAAGATCACTTCGAATAGGTTACTCAGGCCGCGGGAAGATCAGCTTGCCAACTTGGCCAAGCTCGAAGAGGAATGCAAGGAGCTGGAACGGGAGAGCGAGACCTACAAGGGTACATGGAAGGAGCGTCGGGAGCAGTTCAACAGAATCATGGAGGAAGGCATGCTGCTAAGACGGCAGATCCGCGACGAGAAGGAGGAGGTTGATCGGCGAGAGGGTATGAATGAGGAGGGAGAGGACGAGGCAGATGGTGAGAGGGAGCGCACCACACCAAGACCGGATCCAAGCGGGAATGCTACACCGCGGCCAAGCGGTGATGGTGATGGAAATGAGTCGATGAAACACGGGCACGCGGAGAGCGAAGGAAACGAAGGGGCTATAAATGGGAGCGCAACCAAGTCTGCGCTGACGTCGGTGGGATCAGACTCTTCTACACGTCAAGGCGCTTCGCATCATCTGCAGGTTCCAGATGGTGCTAATCCCTCACAACAACAAAGTGACACAGGCACAGCAGACGTTGAGATGGAAGACCGAGATGACTCGCGGAGGACAGCACCCGAGAACGAGAATCAGGACGCCATGGATGTGGATGAATAGAGATGAGAGTTTTTGAGCCCAATCATGGATTTTGTTTTAGAGCCATTACCATTCTGTTTCTTCTCTTTCATAACCACAACGACGACGACGCAATGACTATGAGAGTCATCAATACCATTCCTCTTACATGTCTTTCATGTAGTTGGTGCAGCCCATTCTTCATCACAACCTAGTATCGTACCACACTCGTGTTGATCCGAAAACATGCTCACCACACCACTTTCACTGGCCTTCCTCAAGTAGCTCGCCACCTTAATCCCCATCCCGTACAAAAAAACTCTTCTCATGACCTAAGATGCCGCCTTCGCCTCCCCCAATACCTTCTTCGCGTTTTCCAACCCCTCCGCCCCACCAGCCTCTTCAGCCAGCGCAATCTGATCCTCCAACTTCACCACAGCTTCCCCGATCCTCTGTTTCAACGGCCCAAAAACAGCCTTTGTCTGTTCAACAGCCGTTTTCTACAAGTACATACACCCAAACAGACAATGAGTTAGTCCTCTTCAATATTTTCGTTCTGGGGATTTGTTTCCTTTTCCAAGGTACTGCAAACTGGTGCTGAAGCCACCGGGGGAGAGGAAAAGACATACGCTCTGCTTCAGCATAAACTCGGCATTGCCATCCTCGTCCGCACCACCAGCCTTGATGCTCTCTTCCTGTTGGGCTATTTGGGCCTCCTGGTCGAGTAGTTCCTTGTGGTACGAGGCTTGTTCCTTGAGGAGGCGGGAGACCGAGCTGGTCGCGATGGCGAGTTGTGTGGGAGGAGGCATCTTGCAATCTTGCGTCTTGGGAGGTTTTGCTGCGCTGTTTTTTGCTCGCGTTCCGGCTGTCGGAGATGTCTAGTCAAGAGAGCGTATTGTTCACAAGTTATAGGCGCCTTGGCGGTTTTCCTTAATTGCGTGGAGAAGAATGCTGGTGCCTTGTCTGGTGGTGGAAAGAGCAATGGCGGTCTGATGCCTGCGTAGAACCAAGGATGCGGTGTCTGACGCAACGGCGGGGCGCATGCGCACTCACAAGCGTGTGACGCCGCACAAAGCATCCAAGTCACAACTCCAACTTGCCAACCAAGTCGTTCGTGTCAGATGTTCAATGTAGCGTCAGGAAGGAATTGCCACTCACGAGCTCTTTTGTCGTCCCGGTCTGACTGGCAACATCCATCGCATAGCCACCAAACAAACACAGAAGACGCAGACAAGTAAGTAAGCAGTGACTTCATTCAACCGGTTAAAGCTACCTAGGTAAAACTGTCCCTTCCCTTGATTCTCCCTTTGCCATGAATTAAAAGCATTGATCCTCTCGCAAAGCAAATCGCAAACCTCAGCAGACGGGAGCGCAGGGCCTGCGCATCCAATCAATACAGTAGTCCAACGCCCACAGCGCACTCCATACGCATTCGATATTCCCTTTACATCCCTCTTTGTTATTCTTGTTGTTATTTTCAGGTGCATAGTATCCTTCCTGATCCAGTGGTGTGCTCTCGTGGGCACGAAATATGGTATCTCCCCTTGTTCAACGCCAGCAACGCCAGCTTAAATGAAATCCAATAAGCTAATGATAACCAAGAAAATGCGAATCCCAGTATGATACAGGAGCACACGCACGGGCACTACACGACACACACGCTTGGTGTGGCGTTTTCGTATGTACCCGTGTCAATTTCAGTCGTGTGTCCATACAGCCGGTTCTCATGTTTCTTAGGCTTCGACAGCAACGGCAGTTGCGCTTACTGCCACATGCTCGGGTTCGTTCTGGGTCGAGATCTCACCACCAGCTTCACGTTCAGCCCAGTCTCCCCACAGGCCTCTCTTGCCCCTGACTCTGATGGCGTCTCCGAGACCAGAGCCTTGCTCCACTTTGATGGCGTCCTTGGTCGCCAGCACCAGACATTCAAAGAACATTTTGGTGGCCTCAGCCTTGGTAGTCTGCTGTTCGGGGAGCAAAGTTTGGAAGACAACAGAGTTCGTCTTTCTCATCTCGGCATCTGTGGCAGCCTCAGCCCCAAAAAGGTCGCGGAGAATGTGTACAGCATGCTTCGTGCCGGTGGATACTGGACCACTGTCTTGTGGATGCACAATGGGCGCCGTCGTATCGTCAAAGGCGTTGTGTGAGCTGCTCTCGTGGTCAAACCTGCCGTCATCGCCGGTGTCGGGAAGTTCCAAAACGGTGCCGTCAGCGTCAACGGTGTGATCGCCGCCCAGAGCATTGTTATCGGACCCAAAGTCGGTGTCGTCTCCTAACTCCAGACGGGGTGACTTGGCAGCACCTTGTTCGCTTTCAACATCAGCGCTGCCGCTGTCACGCTTTCGCTTGAGCTCATTCATTACGCAGAAAGCGTCTAGCGAGAGCATGCCTCGGAGCTCTGGTGCCCAGGCCGTACTTCGACCTCCTCCCATGATCGATGACACAAAGCCGCCGCTCTTCTGCATGTCCATGAGAGCCAAGATAAAAGGGTCTCGAGGAAGAAACGAGGACGGTTTGATGATGTTTTTCCGATCAGATTGCTGCTGCTTAATCAGGCTGCTAGACAATGAAATCTCATCGTCCGGCATCATGATTTTCTGTCTTCTGGGTCGTGCAGCAGCTTTTCGAACGATGGGAAGTTCTGTGTCTTCCTGAGGTTCATAAAGGTCTGTGTGGCTGTGACGAGCATACTCAGCTTCAACTTCCTGAGCCAATTTCTCGTCGATATCGGAGAGTGGCGATTCTGATATCCTGGTACGATTCAGATCCACAGCTGGCCCCAATTCGGGCATTGCAGACTGGTCATCTACGTTGAAGCCAAAATCTTCGTCACCGCCCATGATGATGTCGTTGTCTCCCTCGGCAATCCTAACGGGCAGATCAGTCACGTCAGCCTGGTCCTTACGGGGCAGCAAGTCCAGTTCACTAAAGACATCATCCTCAAAATCTCGCGCTGGCGGCGCGTCTCGACCCACTTCCATGCTCTGGCCATCGTCCATGGAGATACCGAAGTCTAGCTCAAGGTCCATGTCGTCTCCGATAGGCAACAAGTCGTCTGTTTCCTGAGCCTTGCTGCTTTGCAAGAATTGGCTGATTTCCAGATCTTCATGCAGGTTAATATCTCTGTTATTGTGAGTGCGGCCCTTGCGCCCAATAGGCGTGGCTGTAATATCATCGACCTGCGACATAAGCCACGAGGCATCGGGAGGCGGTGGCAACTCCAGGTTGTCATATGGCGTGATAAGATCAGGCAACAGCAGGGCCTCACGATTGGGCATTTGCATGTTGGCTGCTAGATCATTGTTTCCACTTGATCGGAACGCCTGCGCCGATTTGATTAGGGAACGTGATCTGATATCATGACTAGGAGCTAAGTCTTATAGTTAACTTGATGAGGCACTCACCATTTTGATCTTCATCATCGCCTCATTGCAGTCATCCAACAGATAACGCGTCTTCCTTGAGTATATCCTGACGACACCGAGCAGAAGCTGACCGCTCAAACGCAAAGCCATGGGTGCTTGGTTCGGTGTGATAATTGCCTCAACGCTGTCGGTGACGTTGGATTGCAAAATGTGGTTCTTGGACAACTTTCGTTCCAAGTTTGCAGATAGCCAGACGCGAGCCAGAGGCCCGCTCTTCTGGAGAAGCGTCTCCGAGTAAAACATGTTGGCGTATCGCGACGCTGCACGGCTACTCGAATAGCTTAAGTCGGGCGAGCAAGAGGTAGCTCAGTAATGATGCCCGCCGACGAAATCGAGCAGAGCAGATTTCGAGTTGGGAGTTTGAGAATGGCGGGAGCGAATGTGAGCAAACGCGGCGGCAACGTGGTGCGCGCGTGGCGGAGAATAAACAAGAGGCGCGAAACCGTGTCGGCAGTCTATAACGCGCGAGCAACACGACGCGAAATCATGAAGCTGAGCGAAGAAAGAATCGCCCGTATCGGCTGCAAGCGGCTGTGAGAGTCTGCGACGACGAGCGAAGGTGAGCGACGGAGTTGAGTGAATGCGAAGGCACGGTGGATAGCGATGATGGATGCTGATTCAAATTGCAACGAGAGTAGCTGGCTTGGGGCTGGCGGGATGAGGAGGTGAACGGGGACATGAAAAGGACGTGGCTGGTCAAGTACATTAGGTACCTGTGGATGGGGGGCGGGTCCTATCGGGAGCGCGCGGTAACGATTGGTGCAAACTTGTTTCCGCGTTAACCAGATCACGTGATAGCGGCTGCATCGCCATTTGGCATTTCCGTTTCTGTCACGCAGGTGACGCAGCACGCTAGCGTAGGGACTGCTTCTTCGCATCTGCATCTGATGAGTGCAGCAGCTCAAAACTTGGCCGCTTTGCTTTGTCACGCCATCTTGCCACGTGCAAACGGTGATGGTAGTACCTAACATATTGAAGAAGATCCTTATCTTCGTCATCCCACAGTCTCGATATGTTCTGCTTGAATGAATCTGTCAAGTGCCTTTCCAATGAGCAACTGACAACATCCCACCAACAACAACAGCAACACAACCATCGCCGCAATGTAGACCTCATAGGCACCTAGTACATACATATGTACCTATGTTCATGAGCATTGAGCGGGCAGACTTTGGTGATTCACTTCTATGGAATATGTACTGGAGGTATAAATCGACTGCTGCACTTAGGGATACCCTTGGTGATTGGTCTATCTCTCTCAGCGGCTGCCGTCCGGGAGACCCACTGAGGTATTGCGCAAAAGTACCACGTAGTCCGTGTGCTCCTGGCGCTGGCGCTGGCGCAATCCATTGTCGTCGTCGACTTCGACATATTTGCTCAACATCGCCGTGCGCTTGCTGAAGGGACATTCAGTCTGCCAACGATCGTTCGTATCGCTTTCTCTCCCCCGAGCTTTAGCTTACCCACCCGCTACCACATGCAATTCTACGAGCCTGAGCATCAGGTCCCGGCTCCCTACATGACAAGGCGGTTCAGGCTCCTAACCGTCTAAGTATCCCCATGCCATTTCCGCTCCGGAAAAGCTTCATATTCGTCCACGACGATGCAAATACCATGGGTTGGACGCCAAGGCTTATCGAACGAGCCCCTGCTACCTACCTCGGGTGTTCCAAACACCATGGAGCTCTCCGACGTTGATCCAGCTTACGGCAATGGGCCACAAAGACCACGCAATGTCCGCACCACTTCGTCGCGCGCAAGAGTACGTCGAGTTCTACTCTTGAATTTGCGATAGGCCGTTCAATTCGATTTTCACTGACCCGATTGCAGAGCGTGTCGGACGAGTTTTCATACATGACGCCGAGCGAGGCTGCCGCTAAACTTCGAACCTCGTTAACCCACGGGCTTACGGCGAACGACGCCTTGACACGACTCGGCGATCACGGACCAAACGAGATTCCACATGATGAACCAGAGCCATTATGGCTTCGATTTGTCAAACAATTCAAAGAGCCTTTGATTGTCTTGCTTCTCGTGTCAGCTGGCATGTCCCTTCTGTTAGGCAACTTAGATGATGCCGTGAGCATCACGGTTGCCGTGACCATCGTAGTGACGGTGGGCTTTATCCAGGAGTATAGATCTGAACAGTCTATCGAGGCATTGAACCACTTGGTACCCAATCATGCGCACTTAATACGTGGTGGAAGCGGCAAGTCATCTGCTGCCATGGCCAAGTCGCCCTTGTGGCCACCACCAGCAGATGAAGCCAATGATCAGTCTAGTAGTCCAGGGACGAAAACTACCAACGAGGATGCGCTGGATGCAGTGTCGACCAAAGTCATGGCTGGCCAGCTGGTCCCTGGTGACCTGGTTCTGTTCACCACTGGCGACCGAATCCCTGCCGACATCCGCGTCACCAAGGCGGCCGATTTAACCATCGATGAGTCCAACTTGACGGGAGAGACTGAACCTGTTCGCATCACCAATGAAGCGCGATCCAGGCGAATCAATACTCAAGGCTTGAACTATCTCCAGATCCCTCAACTCTCAGCGCCATGTTCAGACAAAAAACAGTATGGAGATGCTGCGAGCGAAGCCCACAATGTCGTGTACATGGGAACGCTCGTCACATCAGGCTACGGTCAAGGTATAGTGTTCGCCACGGGAGGTAGCACGCAGTTCGGTACTATTGCGACCAGCGTCTCAGGAACGGAGAGTCCGCGCTCACCGCTTCAGCTATCAATGGACGATCTTGGTGGTCAGCTTAGCAAGGCGTCCTTCGTTGTGATCGGACTGATTTCGTTCGTGGGGTGGTTGCAGGGGAAGAAGCTGTTGGAAATTTTCACAATATCCATATCACTGGCAGTCGCCGCTATTCCTGAAGGGCTTCCTATTATTGTTACCGTGACCCTGGCACTTGGCGTTCACCGTATGGCAAAGCATAATGCCATTGTACGTAGAATGCCGAAAGTCGAGACTCTAGGATCCGTCAACGTCGTGTGCACCGACAAAACTGGTACGTTGGCAAGTCATTCCTGGATCCAACGTCTGTGAAGCGAAATTTGTTCGGTAGATTGATAGCATCTGCTTGGCAGGGACTCTGACAACAAACCATATGACGGCATCTGAGATGTGGCACTTTGGAGCCAGCAAACCAATCGTGGTACCCTCTGACTCAGAGGCAATTGAAGACAAGACGACGCCGACTTCTTTGCGAATCATGCGAATTGGCAACATTGCTAACAATGCTCGACTTGCTCAAAAGTATACAGAGAGCGGTGCCGCAGCGTCTGCTGTTCTTACGTCAACACTTGGGCGCGGTCACGTAGCCACTTCGTCCAGATGGGTAGGCCAGCCGACAGATGTGGCAATGTTGGACATGCTTGATAAATTTGAAGAGCATGACATACGCGACTCTGTAGGACCTCGAGCGACCGAAACGCCCTTCAGCTCGGACAGAAAATGGATGGGAGTGACGATCGGCTCTGACGCAAAGGGCGACAAGGAGTACGCATACATGAAGGGTGCGGTGGAAAAGGTCCTTACCGCGTGCAGCACGTATCTCGACAAAGATGGTAGGGAGATTGTTCTTGACTCGGTCAGGCGTCAGGACGCCCTAGCGGCCGCGGAATCGATGGCATCAAAAGGCCTCCGAGTCTTGGCCTTTGCTAGTGGACAGGTGTCACGGCCCTTTAGAGGCCGCTTGGAGCAAAACGGCTCTAGAACAGCTACACCCAGCTCTGACAATAGCAGCGACAACTCTGCCCCAATCGCGAATGAAGAAGTCTATCGAGATTTGACATTTGCCGGTTTAGTCGGTATGAGCGATCCGCCGCGACCAGGGGTCAGTCGCTCGATAAGAAGACTCATGCGGGGAGGTGTCAAAGTTATTATGATTACAGGCGATGCCGAGGCAACAGCGCTCGCCATTGGCAAGCAACTTGGCATGAATATCGCTGTCGCCAGTCAACACTCCAGCAGTCAAGGCACTGTGTGCCCTGTTCTTCGTGGCGATGAGATCGACGCCATGTCCGACGAGGACCTTGCCGTGGCTATGCAACACACGACGATATTTGCCCGAACAAATCCTGATCACAAGATGAAAATCATTCGAGCCCTACAGTCTCGTGGCGATATTGTCGCCATGACTGGAGATGGCGTCAATGATGCTCCCGCCTTGAAAAGGGCTGATAT
Organism: Claviceps cyperi; assembly: GCA_018360075.1. Lineage (NCBI taxonomy): Eukaryota > Fungi > Ascomycota > Sordariomycetes > Hypocreales > Clavicipitaceae > Claviceps > Claviceps cyperi. The sequence goes on from SRPQ01000452.1 coordinate 13,960, forward strand.
CGGTATATCCATGGGTCGGCACGGCACAGACGTGGCCAAGGAAGCTGCAGACATGATCTTGACGGACGATGACTTCTCGACCATCCTACGCGCCATTGAAGAAGGCAAAGGCATCTTCAACAACATACAAAACTTCCTTACGTTCCAGCTCAGCACAAGCGCTGCCAGCTTATCACTCGTCCTCCTATGCACGTTCTTTGGGTACAAAACACCGTTAAATGCGATGCAGATTCTCTGGATCAGTATGTTTTCCCGTAGTCATCTTGTATTACGTTGATATCTAAAGGCGAATCATTGCTAACTGCCAAAACCCACAGACATCATCATGGACGGCCCTCCAGCGCAATCTCTCGGCGTCGAAAAAGTCGATCCAGACGTCATGAACCGGCCGCCGAGGCGACGCAATGACGCAGTACTCACCAAGGCGGTCCTGACGCGTGTCTTGACATCAGCCGCCATCATCATGATAGGCACAATGCTCATCTATCGCCATGAAATGCTGGCAGATGGACAGGTGACAAGACGAGACACGACCATGACGTTCACGTGCTTCGTCTTTTTCGACATGTTCAACGCGCTGAGTTGTCGGTCAGAGTCCAAGTCTATTTTCAAGGGAGAAATGGGGCTTTTTGCAAACAACTTGTTCAATTGGGCGGTGTCTCTCAGCGTCATTTGCCAGTTGTTGGTTATCTACATGCCCTGGCTTCAGGAAGTGTTCCAGACAGAAGCAATTGGGCTTGGAGACCTCTTCAGGTTAGTGGTCCTCTGCAGTTTGGTGTTTTGGGCAGACGAATTGCGAAAGCACTTGAAGTACGGAAGAAGGCGCTTGGGGAGTAGCGGATATAGTCAGGCTGTTTGATTTTTGTTTGTCTTCTTCAGTTCCCTTTGTCGTCCAAGAGACCGGGGTGGAGAGTGGTGGTTCTTCTTCTTTTTTTTTTCGAGAATACTTAAGTTGGGAAACAAGTCATTCAATGGGTGGTCGATGGGTCTTTCGTTTGGCTCAGCTCACGTAGGTAGACGCTGTATCGCATTTACAGAAAATAAAGCATAGCAGACATAGATGGCACTTTTGGAGCAATCGGATCGGTGGGTGTAGTAATATACGATAGATGCTGTGGCCGCAAAATGCCAGCAACGGACGCAAGTTGATCAATGGCCCAGTGCATTATGTAGAAGGAAGAAGGCACTTTTCCAATAGCTGAAATTGATAAAATTGTTATCAATGCGTGCCTTGAGGTGGTACTGAGCAGACGGCTTCTGATGTTGAACGTCGTCGAAGGTGGCCCCACGATCACTGAAGCTGCCACGCGTGACGCAGCAAGCTCGGCCCACTTTCCAACATCATCATCACTACTACGTCTCCTTAGGAACCTAAAGGGAATAAGGTATCATTCTCCTTCTCAAACCCCAACAACACCGTTCTTCAAGGTCCAGGCTTACTCCAGCAGCAGCGTCGACAAGAAACCGGGAGCTATGCGCGCCTCCCGGCCACATCTCCTCGTCGCCAATGTCTGCCCTCAAGAACGGAGCAGCCCATCGCGCTAGCCTCCGCGATGGCAAGCGCCCAGAATCGACGACAGCCGCGTCGCCCCTCAGCAGAGTCACCAACACAGCCGATTTACGAGCTGCGCTGCTCTCCTTGCACGACCGAGAATCCATCATAACAGCCCGTCTCGATTCCCTCCTCGCCTCACAGCCCGACCTGACGCGCGATCTCGGCCGACTGGACCTCCTTCGAGCTGGGCTCGGAGCACAAGCCATTGCCGCGCGATCCATCAACAATGACATGCTTTCTTCCGCGGCCGAAACGGCCGGCCGTCTCAGCAATAAGGTGAAGGAGCTTGATCTGGAAAAAAGCCGCGTGGAAGACACACTAGGCGTCGTGGAGCAGGTCGCCGAGCTCAAGGCTTGCGTGAACGGCGTGGTAGGCTCCATGGGCGCCCCGCAAGACTGGGAAGCAGCCGCGGGATATCTGTTTCGGGCAAGCAAAGTGCCCGAGGAAATTGCGCAAGGCGCTTTCGCTGCTGGGATAGTACCCAGTGCGGAGGTTCCGGATCCTCCGTGGGTGACCTTGGAAAACTCCAGAGAGTCTCTGTGCGGTCTCTTTCTGCGTGAGTTTGAAAAGGCAGCTGGCGATGGCGACGGCACCAAGGTGACGCGTTTTTTTAAGTTGTTTCCCATGATTGGGAGGGCGGATGTCGGTTTGGATGTGTATGGGCGCTACGTTTGTCAGGGAGTCGCTGGGACGGCCCGCGCTACATTGAAGGACAGTGTGGGCGGGCAGAACAGGAAGGAGGGTTACTTCTATTCGAATGCTCTGACGAAGCTGTTTGAGCATATTGCGCAGATTGTCGATTCGCATGGCGGGCTTGTGGAGCGGCATTACGGTGTGGGCAAAATGGTCAGGGTCATCGAGCGGCTGCAGATGGAGGCTGATGTCCAAGGAGGCATTATCCTCGACACGTGGAGCGACGAACGAGGTGTGGACAGGAAGATTACCGACATCAAAAGCTATCCGTTTTCGTTTTTGGTGCAGAGTGTCCTGACACAGACTCCCAGGAGTGGTACGCCTCGAATCAATTCTCCGTCTATGGGAGGCAACAACCCGCGATTAAGCGAGGATGAGGGTGTCAATATGAAGGAGATCGATGGACTGCTCAGTGAGATCGCGGTCATGCTCGGCCGATGGTCTGCATATACCCGGTTTCTGTCAGGCAAATGCAAGGTAAGTCTCCATTTCTCCGAGCAAGTCGGTCCTCTTGTCAATTTAGGTTGGGGCTCAGATCTTAATTTTTTTTTTTTTTCTTTGCCAATCATGATGGCAATAGGATTCGAATGCTGAAGACCCATCTCTGGTTCTGCCAGGCTTGCTGGTGAAATCAAATCTCTACCGCAAGGTTTCAGCGAAACTGACCACGCCCTACACCACTATGACAACTTTCTTCTTTCGGAGATCGGTAGAGAAGGCTTTCCAATTGGACGAGTATCCTACCGGACTATCTCTAAGCTTGAACAGACCTGTCGAAGGGAGTCCGCCATTCATAATCACAGCGGTGGATGATGTCATGTACATTGTGAACAATGTGATCCAAAAATCTCTATCGACATCACAACGGGATGTTGTTTTATCGGTGCTACCTACAGTAGGCCGAGTATTGAGCTCAGACTTCATTGGCATGATTCAACGCAAGATGCGCGATGAGTCGTATCCAAAGCCCGCCATACACGAGGGCCTACCTCCAGCGGACAAGACCATACAGTTCATGGTGCTCATTAACAGCTTGGACAAGTCAAACGAGTACCTGAGCAGGATCATTGGCAGCCGCATCAGCATTGCCACCGAGGGGCCAGCAATAAACGCTGTAACATTACAAGAGTCCTTGCAAGAGTCTTTCCCCTTTGGAAAGGACATCATGTTTGTGGCTAAGTCACTATATTCTCTCGAAACAGGCTTCGTCGCGAGCTCCACCGAACTGCTAAATGAGGGCATCCAAGTTCTCTTCACGCAAGTCGTCAAGCTTCGTCTCCGACCCGTCATCAGCGAAACGTTTCGCGACGCCGATTACGCCCTTCATGAAGAAGATATCCATGAACTGGCGCAAATAAACGACGAAGACGAAACGCAACTCCTAGACCAAGTTCGCCGACGGTTCGAGCACGGCTGGGACCAACTGATGAAGCCCGTCGCGCGGATCATGACCCCCAACACGTTCAGTACTCTGCTCGATCTGACCGCGCGGCACTTATCGCGCATCCTGGAGAAGAAGATCCTGACTTATGTCGGCAAGACGAGTCCCTTTGGCGTGGTCCGTATCGAGAGGGACTTTACCAGTATTGTGGATATCGTGTCTAGGGGGAAGTACAGTGTCCGGGAGGCGTTTGGCAAAGTCACGCAGCTTCTCATGGTAGCGAACATGGAGGATGACGAATGGGAGGAGCTCTTGGGGAGCGATGAGGGTGGTATTGACTGGATTTTGACGGCGGAGGAGATGAGGAAGGCGAGAGGGCTTGTGCGGACGTAGATCCGTAGGCATGTACATGGAGCGACATATGGCCCGGGTCAGATTTTATCGATTTCTGAATCCTGATGGTCGGCGAATACTCATCATGGGTTATCTGATGACTCCGTACGTACAGTGTAAATTGCGTCTGACCTTTGTGATTTACACATTTTGCCCATCGCCAATACTGCCAGTGTTGGAATCGCACTGCATGCTGATTGGTGTACGTACAAACGAGGCACAAGCCCACACGTGACACAGCGGACACAACACCACAAAGCTGGCCTCCCCCTTTTGTACATACTACAAAAGTGAATACAAGAACGAAGACGGTATCCTCGTCAGGATGATGCTTTCGAATGAGGGGAAACACTCGAAGAAGTTTCGGACGGTTGCGGGATGAATGCAAGACCAAAAGCGGCTGGACGGTTCAGTGGCTGAAAGCGACCTGGTGCCTCGGACCGTTTGTGAAGCCATCTCTTGCCTACGCTAACGCTTCCTCTTCTTGTATCAGATTTACTATGTAATCTGAATCCTGATAGAAGATGGTTATTTGGGTGAATGTTGATGATGATGTCATTTTTGGATTTTGATCATGTCGTCTGAGATCTCTAAGTTCCTCTAACTGGCCTCGGACACGGCTCCACTTTATGTAAAAAATACCTAACTCGTGGAACCTCAGCCATGCTTGGTAATCTGCGCGGAGCATGCCTATTGGCACAGCATAAATTTGATAATGGTACAGCATTCTCCATAAATTCTTGGGCTCCTTTGTACCCCGCCAAACTACAGTGGGAAGTAGATGACCAAACTGTATGCATCTCGTATGTGCATGTCTCAACAGAAAATAAGATGAGGAATGAGCTCACGGGAACTGTCCTATGCGACAAGAAAGGGGTCCGAGATGTAGACCGAAAAGATGACCATTGACAGTCCTCACAGGACAAAAGCAGGACTCGACCAGAAAGAACGAAGCGCGTCCCAAGACTTCATTGACTATCTAAAAATGATTGTGGGAATCACCCAGTTCATATCAAGTAAAACTCTTCATCCCACAACCAACACGCGAGCGAATGATGATTGGCTGACCAGGTAAGCGAGAAAATACGAACTCGCTCGCAAGGGTGCAAGGCCGAGACAACCGAATAGCTCATCCCCGACGTCGGGAGTAGGCAAAAGAAAGAGAAAGCAATGAAGAAAACTCAGGGAAAAAAAAGGACAAGACCTCCTTCAATACACACTCTCACCCCCTTAATTTCGTCCTCCCAATAAGCAATTCATCCCAAGGCGTCTGGAGGTATCCAGACCGTGGTTCGAAGCGTTTTGGTGTGTCTTCGTGAAAATCAACCCCCAATCCCCCACGAATCTTCGACCGATCAAGATTTGAGAGCTGGTAAGATGCACGCCCTACACGAAGTTTGATGTGAAAAGGACCCTGCCAACGAGGTCGCAACTTCGGTGGCTTTCCTTCTGAGACGACCATCACTAGGTCCCCAGGATCAAAAGGACTTGAAAGGACTTGACCTCCTCTGCTTGTGACGAATTTGCCGAGCGACCACCTCCAACTGCCCTTTGTGCTCAACCTCCGAACGGCGATCCTCCACACGAC
>SRPQ01000453.1:0-19554 GCA_018360075.1 Claviceps cyperi
TTAACCTCCCGGGCTCATAACTATCGCACAAAAGAATGGGCGCAGCCGTCTGGCCACTCTGATGTGCTTTAATTACCCCCTTATACCCTGCGACAAAAGTCACTACATGACAGTCATGTGATGTCGCAGGGTATATAGGGGTATACACCGCACATCAGAGTGGCCAGACGGCTACGCCCATTCTTTTGTGCGATATGTGATTTACTCCATAGACAGCCACTCACAGCTTCGCCGCTCCGCTCGCGTCTTTCGATGCAGCGGCGGCATCGGTACATGTCCTATTCGCGTTTGCTCTTGGCTCCGCTGCGCGGCTATAAAAGGGAGAGAAGGAAGGGCCCAGGCAGACGCGCAGAAATTGGAGAAGGAATTCATTTCTTGCGATAGACGAGCTTAGCCGAAACCATGATTCCGCAATCTCTTCGCGAAAGATTAACAATGACACCAGACTGTTTTGAGACTAGCAGCGGAGAGGCTATCGTGTGTTCTAACTTCTCAGAGACCAGCTTCGCGCGACTGATGATCAGCTCAAGCCACAGCAACGCCGTCGTCGGCGGCGGAGAAGGATAGAAAAAGCATTAGCAATTGGCATCACTGTTGCAATTCCTGACCGGGAACGTATGCCATGCATGCTCATACAAGAAGTCACCATGATATCTCACGCACCCGTCCGGGCCATGCGATGGGGCATTGGTGGCCAAGATGGATGAATATGACAATCAAAAGGGCGACCCATCCCCATGAAGGCCGTGAAGAGAAAAGAGGCATGAACACATCGTCATGATGTATGACTGGAGTCAAACACATGACAACTCCGTAAATAAACATCAACGCCATGTGACGTCGAGTTTTTTCCGACACGGCACTAGATGCACCTATGTACATCCTGGTAATCGACGGTCCACTGCCTCTCATTTTCTTGGCAAACAAGTGGTATGTACAGTAAGTGGATTGTGGTGAAAGATGAAGTGAAAAATTACGTACTCGGTAGAAACACAGACGATGCGCTCTGCACGTGCGACAGCTCATTGCACAAGTCATTCAGACAGGTAAATCTGGCTGGTTACACTTTTCGCCGGGCCCAAGGCCCAAAGCCGAGAGGTCTAACTTTAATAAGCGCTCGGCCGCTCTGATTTGGACGAATGGGTCCGCCGATTCCTTGTTGGATTCGGTTTGGCGACGCAGGGCATGGCGAGCACTGAGCACTGAGCACTGAGCACTGAGCACTGAGAGCAGAAAACACAACCAAGTGGTTGGTTCACTGCCAGCGGCATGCTGCCGATCTCTCGTCCGTTTTCGGCATGCCGCGAACCGATCCGACGATCGGGTTACCACATCACAACATTGCTACACACACAGGGTGACATTTTGTCACCCTGATGTATGTACATACCTAGGTCCCTACCTACCCAAGTACCTAGCCCAGGGAGCGCCGCTCACAACGCGGCGTCGTATCGCGTTCTCGAGTTGCAATGTGCATGCCAAATTGAGAATGAGCTGTGGGGGGTGGCGAGTCCGTAGATTGCTCCTGGACGCTCCGAGAGAGGTCCAGACGCTATGCACATGCGGGTTTCGTGACATGTTGGCAGCACGAGCAGAAATGCAGGCCTCAATGCCTCCCGCACACTTTAGCAGAGAAACACCAGGAGGCCTTGATAGATGTCCATGGTCTTCAGCGAGACACTCACCACAAGACCAAAAGGAAGATGAGCCTACACAAGACTGACGGATGCTTATGCAGTCGAGGCCAATTTTTTTTTTCAAAAGTCTGAAGCAAGTCTAACGGCTGCCGACGTCTGATACCTCGACGAGGTCAGAAGTTAAAAACCTACGGAGTAGGTAGAGAGGTGTTGTTGGGAACCGCTCCAGAATGTTCAGATTGCTAGTTTCCCTGCTGCGGGCCACGGTCGCGTAGCGGGATGCCCATGGCAGCGAAATGAATGCAAGATCGATTGCAGCCTGTAGGTACTTGCAGCCGCTTGATCGAACGGGATGTTTCAGGAGAGAAACAATGAGACAATGAAGGGAGGAAATGCACGTGCGCATCGTGTGTATCCTTCGCCTTCTCCCGTAACTAGATGAAGCACAGATGCTGCATTGAAACAGCCCAAGCGACGGACGGACGGACGGAGGGCCTGAGGAACTCCAAGGCTCCGTCCGGGGCTTCAGGGAATCTCCAGAGGACCTCCCCGGCATCAACCATCGGCTCCACCAACGCAAGACCCCTGATTTCCTTAAACTAATGGCCGCTTGCCCAGCGCACTTTGCATCTTTAAACTCTGGTCATCCACCAGCTTTCCAGAGCTCGTATCTATCTTTTTGACAACATTGAGTTAGATTCTTCAAACCTTTCTTTTCTTTTTTTTTCTTCAATTCCCTTGGTGTTGCAACGGAAGTAGCAAAAACGGGTAGAATCGTTGCCTAATACAGACGAACCTCCACCTCTCTGCATTAATACCTAGCGTCTTATCCCGTCTTTGTTTCGAACACCGATACCTTGCAATTTATCGGCCTCGACTACTCGGATTGCTTGAGGAGTCAACTCTGAAAAGGCAGGTGAATCTGTGTTTGAGCTGAAGAACAACGCAAAGTCAAAGAAACTCGACATTATTTGAGGCCGCCGCGTAGTGCGACACGCCCTCTCTGTATTGACTTGGGACATGTCGAACAGTCTGATGGCTCAAACGTCCCCAGATACGGCAGAGTTTACGTATTGTGCATTCATTCAATCTCAAATCTGGGCGCTTTCGTCGTGCGAGACCTGAGTCTGCCTACATCAACCACCCTTTGCTATCATGGCACTGCCACGAAAGTCGTCATTTTTGCCAACCATCAAGTGTTCGTTATGTAGCAATCAGGTAGAGATCTCGTTGATGGGAGAACACGTTTGTGGCGGTTCATCAGCTGAATGTAAGTACTCGACACCTCCGAGGACGGACGTATGTACTATGTTTGTCAGCTTAGAGCTAATAATGTATTCTTACACAGCATCCTCGCCGTCTGAAGAAGCCGAGTTCATTTCCATTCGATTCAGTGCATCGTCATACAACGGGCACAACCGGACAACGCCTCCCCTAGAAACACTCTCAGGTAAATTTCCTGTCCGTGACATGACCATACGCAGAATCTGAGATCCAATCTAACGCGTCAGTAGAAAACACTTATATGCATAGAGAGCAGTTGACCCCGGTCAGTCAGCAAAGCCCGTCACGGCATGGTACTCCGGTGAATCCAGACAGTGGAAAACGCTTGGGGGGCGCCCAAGAACACTTGCGGTCGAGAAATGTCTCAGAAGGTTCTTGGAAGGCGCCCACAACTGCCTCTCCTACATCAAGGCGGCCAGGAGGCTACGGCGGGTTCGGTGATTCGATGCCAAATGCTCCAGATAAGCAGCACAAAGGAGCAAACCTAATGGACAGGTTGAATCATACGATTCCTGGCCCCTTTGATCCTACCGGACGGGCACCCGCAGCGGGACATGCATACCCTCAGCGAAATGATTCACTTCATTACTACACGCCGCCACCGCCGCCGCCGCTGAAGGACAACCTTGCGGGCTTCAGAGTACCAAGAAGCGTCGACAATGGCCATCAAGCGAGCCTTTCTAGTTCCGACGCTTATCTAAAACCACCACCAAGTACACGGCCCTCTCACACACACCGAGCTCCATCTGCTTCAGGGTCTCTGACTGACCGCTCACGGAATAAGCGATCAAGGTCAAGGGGCCCCGCGAGCTCACGAAAGCCACCTCCCCGAACTGACTTACTGGCTGAGCATCATTCAAAACACACCGCGTGTGTCGACTTGGCGGCAGAATTTGGGGTTAATAACCCTTATCATTCCTCGAACAGCTCGGTCTCGTCCGGGTACTCTGATTGCAGCGTCGTCAGTTCCAGCACGGCACAAACAAGCCCCACAAGGTCGCAAACGCATCGAAGAGATCTCTGTCAGACTGTAAAAGACACACGAGCGAATGGAAATCAAAACAAGCCAGGAGATTTGCGCATGGATGCAACAGACGCAAAGTCCCATCAATTTGCCCCTCACTCGGTCGGGCCACCTCAAGGGGCACCACCAAGAGATATTTGCGTCGACCGTAACCCTCCCAGCTCTGGCAACGGACATCAAGCCCCTTCGTATCGGGGAGAACACAGCTCTTCGCCACTGTGCGATGTAGGTGGCGAAGACCGCAGGCTCCAGACTCAACATGCACGTACCGATTCTCGTTCACCCATACCACAACACATCGGGGAATATCACGACACCCGTGGGATCTCTCCATTGCCGTCCAGGGGCGATTGCAAAGCCTGTGGCATCGCCATCACCGGCAAGAGCATATCCTCAGCGGACGGGCGACTCACGGGCAAATACCACAAGGCATGTTTCGTCTGCTCGACCTGCCGCGCCCCATTCTCGTCATCAGTCTTCTACGTCCTCGGCAACAAGCCATACTGCGAACAAGACTACCACAAACTAAACAACAGCTTGTGCGGGAGCTGCAAACGCGGAATTGAGGGCCAATTTGCGGAGGACGAGGCCGAGGTCAAGTACCACCTTCGCTGCTTCCGCTGTCTGGACTGCGGTGTCTCCCTCGTGGGCGGGTACTTTGAAGTCTCAGGCTACGCGTACTGCGAACGAGATGCATGGAGAAGAGTCAAGGCTGCGCAGGCGGGTGTCGGTGTTGGCGAGAAAGAGGCGCGTCGACCTGGTGGTGCTGGTGGACCAGGACAACCACCTCGAGGTCGCACAATGCCGCGACCTCTGCCCCACTCTGGTCCGGGCGGCAAACAGCTGCCGCCACCGAATGGCCACTTGAGGGATAGAGGCGACAGACGTCTGGCGGCTCCTCCGGGTGGAGCGGATCAACGATTTCGCATGAATAAACGGATGACTCGGCTGGGAAACATTAATCTGAACCTGTGAGACATCCTGGGGATGACTGGAGTTTATGGATGAAGATGCGAGGACCGAGGTGACCCTATTGCTTTGTCTTTGTCGCTGGGCAGCCAGCAGTTAGTGAGCACCGATGCCGATACATTTGACTGCCCCATAATGGATTATGCTACTAGGTACCTACCTACCTACTGGCACCGAAGCTGGATGGAAAGACATACCTAAAGCTTTACCATCAACATCAATGCATGCATTCATAACCAAACATATCATCCTCCTCGCTCTCTTGTTCATCATGTTTAAACTAGGAAGTGATGCAAGAGGGGATAAAGGGGGGAAGCCCTTTATTTTGCAATATTGTAACGGCTGGAGCGTGCGTGCGTACGTCACGCACGCATCACATTGGTGTAACTATCCGATCATGTGACACTGTTCCCTTGGTCAGCGATTCCGACAGAAAAAAGAACAGAGCAGTCGTGTATGGCCGATGTTCTACGTCTCTAGTCACGTACACACAATTACGTACACACGGCACTGGCTCGATTATGCCCCCATCTCTAGATATGTTACAGCTTTCGGTTTACTTGTATTTGCTTGCTTTGTTCCTGGTTCCCTTTTCCTTGGTGGTGTCGATTTCGGTTTGGAATACCCCCTCTTGTACGGAACATGCGCGGACTCATCTGGCGCATAAACCGGGTCTAGAAATTTTGGCGCTTTCTTCGCGATCCGATTCTGGTGTTTTCGGTTTGAGGCTCTCATCGATTTTTTTTTGATTTTTTTGATTTTTTTGATTTTTTTTCGGTTGTAAGTGCATTCCACGGCGGGATGATTTCAGGGTTTTCGTTCTGTACGAATTTTTCATCTCTGGCGAGGCAAGTCAAGACTTTTGCTTCAATGTTTAAACTTATTCCATCTTAATTCTGTATAGTTAGTATAACTAGCTTAATTTGATGTTGTTCAACAATACACACTCCTTCGGTTCATGTTCCAGTCCATATCTGCAACTCTGTCCTCCGCTTTTTTAAAGAGAACTACGCTGCCGAGTCTCCTTGTGATGATGAGTCGTTTGGCTGGAAAATGCGCATTCGTATTGTGTACCTATCCGTTCATTCTCTTCTACCACCCCCACTCATTGGTCGTCATGTCCTTCCATTGGCACACCCCCATGCCCTTTCGGTTCGGTTCAGTTTCATCCCTTGTTCCACAGCGCTCGCCCCGAATTGGGTTTGCGTCTGGAGAATAGTTAGATGTACCTAGGTATGTACGGACATACAATACGGAGTTACTTCCGTACCTAGGTAACAATACATAAGCGTAAACCCGTATGTGCGTGTGGATGTAATTATGGATATGAATGTGAGATGCGTGAACACAATGTCTTGTGCGTTACGTTCCGAAGAGAGACCAATGTCTTTTTGTCTCATTTTGTGTACATATTATACTGTGAGCAGTTTCGCAATCATGATACATCAAGATATTTTGTTCTTTTCGATTGGTCTTTTAGCATTACTTCGTGGCAGGTATAAGCGTGAGAATACCTACTCCGTAGGGGTGCTGCAAAAAACATGAGTTCGCTGTAAAGATTTAACCGAATAGGCAGTTTAGCATTCGTGCATTGCGCCATTTTGTCTCGTACTTGACAACGACTTCGGAGTCCGGACCGACTTTCTACCAAGGTACAGAGTAGGTACGGAGTCTCCGTACCTGCTCAGCAGGCTCAGCAGTGAGCAGGGGGATTGTCCTGGGGGCTGGGGCCCATACCAACTTCTCGGGGCCATGCTGTCCTTATTGTACTCTTTGTCTGCCCGGTGATGGGCAGACTGGCTCGCGTTGAATTTTGAATATTCCCTCAGGGTAACTAGTTCCTAGTGGCTCATGGAAATCGGGATTTCGACATTGACGTCATGGGGGTCGTGTAGGTATACATAACATACCTCTCTTTATTCCGTATGGTTCCAGAACTTCCAGTGAACTGGACTGACGTTCGTCTGGTACCGCCGAGCATGTGGGTCTGTGCGCTGCCTACGATCGCAAATTGTACCAGAGGTAGGTACTTAGCCTCCCTAACCTAGGTACATAGCGCAAGATGTGAGGGGAGGCGACCAAGCCGCCATCGAATGCGCTGGGAAGTCTGGGACTCAGGAGCCGCGATGCCGCTTTGCCGGTGAACGAGTTGAGTGTCTCGAGACCAATGCGCCCGCTTGAATCTGTCGCGGAAGCGATGGCTTGAGCCAGCAAACCTCAGCCGCCCATCTTGACGTGTTTGGCGTATCCGTCCCTGTGTTCCAGAAGCAGACTCGAGAACGGGGATGATGACGAAAAAGAAAAAGTCGACAGAGCGAATCGCCGAATACATATCGTAACCGAGGAATCGCAATGCGGGCGGGGAATAGCTGGCTTGTATCCGTCCCGCGGCGCGTACCCAACAAGGGGCGTTCTCTGCGCTGTGCATCCCTTGCAGAGAGGCTGTTACAATTTGCACGCCATGAGAAACAAAACCTGGAGAGGGGGCCCGACGAGACAGAGGCACAACTAGGTACTTACGTATTGGCGGTATTGCTCGAGAAAATTGTGCCAATCCGCATCTCAATTGATAGCGTCCGGCGAAGTAATATGTACTCCATAGGCGAGGCGTGGACGACTATGTACGTCATCAGCCCCTGAGATGCGGCCGTATGTAGGTATAAATGATAATCTATATACCTGCTTGGGCAACACAAGTGAGGATGATCAAAGACTTCGTCATAAAGCTAGGTATCTCTTCAGACACGTTACACAAAGTATGTTCCGGGGTCCATGCCACGGAAGTTTGGTTCCGCGTAAATCATAATGTGAAGAACAGTGGGCACGAACCTGATGATCGTACACAGACAATAGGGAGACTGTCCTTATTATGGACTTGCCACGCGTAGAACGTCCCGTCGTCGTCATCATGGGCACAGCCACCAACAAGAAGAAGAAGCCACGCCCGGTCGAAGTTCGCATTTTATTTAGTGCGATGTGTCAGGGGCTGGTGTGGCCGCTAGACGTTTTGAGCAGCCCCTATGCGGGTCCTCTGTGTGCCGCGAACCAGGAACTGCAACAGGGAAGGTTAGTTGTGCTCACTGCTCAGCATCGCGGCGGCTGAGGGGTTCGCGTCAATGGGCGTACTGTGCTGTGTGGCCAATCATTGTGCTTCTACAGACTGCATCTTCAACATCTTTCAACCAAGGGCTCTTTGAGAGTCATGATGCCAAAGTGGTCGGATTGCAAGCGGCACACTTCCTTCATAACTGGCCGAGCTATGTACTGGCCGATATAACGAAACTCCTATGTACACGTACTCACGTCGTGATGGTAGACAAACTCTGATGATACGGAGTACATGTATGCTTTCTACTTTATGCACAAGAGCACGAGGCAGAGAGAGTCATGTATTCGTACCGAGCACAGAGTCGCGACGATAGGCGGGGGCGTGTGGAACACGGAGTCCCCGTAGACTCGCCCCCCCTACAATCTCATTATCCCTCACATCCCTCTGATTCTCCTGCTCTCTTCCGACCGAGGATTTCGGTCCTGACTTCGAAGTCGCGCACCGCGCCTTCTGCGACATTCTCCCCCAACAGGAGATCAGACAATCACTGCCCGCTATGGGCCATGACACTAGACAACGCTGCGGTAACCGGCGACAGCAGTCTCTTATTTTTCTTGATTAGTACTAGATAGGTGTTGTATGCAGTGCACCCAACCTTAGACCGCCTACTCGCCCCAAGGGGCTCTGCTCCTCTGCAGCGGGGCGCGCTGCGCCCCACTGCCCGGTGTCAATCAAACTATCAAACTATGATTCCTCTGCTCCACAGCCACATCGGCACAATCACCACCCCCTTCCCATTAGGTATTTTGTATCCAGCCTCAACCAGGCGCCTCGCACTGTCAGGGCCATTTCAAGCCGAACCCTTTCTTCAACTTTTTTTCCTCTTGCGTCCACGTTTTCACAAATGTCTCTGCCTCTGGCGCATTCCATTCCTTTCTATTGACTTTTGCACGCCCACAGCAATTGACCTCTTGTTCCTTTTTACGCGCCTGTTGTCGCCTAGGTCCTGCGATCGTCGTCCGCCTTTAGCTAGGAGGCCCTGGAGTTTTCGATCCCCTACACCGTTGGGCAGTCGAGGCTGAATACCTCTGCTGTGCTTCGCACTGCCACGCCGTACTTGTCTTTGGGGGATCACGACTAGCAGGCTATTCTGTCCCCACTCGACCATTTGGACGGCTTTTTCACCTGAACATCACCTTCTACTCGTCCCTTCTCGTAACCGACGACAACCTTTCTGGCTACTCGTCTCCTGGGCTGTCGCAGCCCGCAGTTTCAACACTAGGCCATGGGAAAGATGCTGCTGCATCCCCCCGCCAGACGAGCCATGTTTTCTCGACCCAGACCAAGATCTGTCTTCATCCTTGTTCTCGCCGCTATCACGACTTACTTTTTGGTCTTCAGCGGGCCTTCACCGAGATTGCACATCGTACCATACAAACAAGGCGATTCCAACCACCAACAGGATTCCACCGGCAGTACCGGGCCGGCCAAATTGCCATCTTTGGGCGCTGATGAGACAGTCGTTCTTAACCCCGACCCCGGCCATCATCATGAAGAGCCGACTGGCACTCGCGCAGGTTGGGAGATTGACATTGAGGACTTGGCCAATTGGCATGATATGACTGATCTAGAGACGAACCAAGATGTTCTCCCGGGATATGAGACGGACGGTACTCAACGGGAACCTGGTGATGTCATGAGGTTACAGCATGAAAAGGATTTGCGAAAGATGTGGCGATACGCATACAAGACCACCGCCAAGTATGTATGACCCCCAAGGAAACAAGCAAATGGTCCACGCAAGTTGTGTGATGGATTAATATCTCTGCTGCCTTGTCCGTGGGAGGATGAGGAAACTATACTGACTGTGGTCGATCTAGGCTCGGGAACTCGAACTTGATCTATGGCAATACGCTGAAGAAGCTAGTCGCCGAGGACGAACACACGGAGCAACAGAAAAAGAAGCTTCGTGAAGACCCGACCATTAAAGTCGACCTGAGTGAACACCAGCCCGTGCGATTCAATCCCTATCCTGCTTACAATAGTGATGAATGGAGAAAAGCTGGCCACGCGCCGCATGTGCCTTGCAAAGGGCCGACGGGCGAAGTTGTGGAAGACTTACTGGTATTCCGTGGTCGGCCCGAAAAATGGCCTCTGCCAAAATTTGGATCGTATGAATTGCTGGGTCTCGATCCGAATTTGTGCTGGGAACGCGATACCCGACTTGGGCCGTATGGGCTTCACGAGCTGAAGATCAAAAGTGGAGCGTCTTACAACTCCATCAACTGGGACAATGTCAATTGGGGTGAATTACAGAAATCCTGTGTGCTACAAAATGCGGCTCGATTTGACACGACACGGGAGAAGAAGAATCCTTATCTAAACAACTATCCCGAAACTCGAGAGCCGGCGGGACCACCTGCGGAACAAGCAGCACTAAAGAATGAAGGAGGTGCTCCATCCCTAGGAAAGAAGGTCGGCGGCTCACAGATGAAGAGACGATCCGTCGTTGACAGCAATAACGACAATGACAAGCGATCGGATGTGACCAAAGAACCCAAAACTGCCATCCTGCTCCGTTCTTACACTGGCAAGAAATACACCGACAACGATCGACAGGTGATTCGAGCCCTGGTCAGCGAGCTCAGTCTCAAGACAGGTGGTCAATACGAGGTATTCCTCCTGGTTCACTCCAAGAACGAAACTATTCCCATCCACCAAGACGCTGCATTGTACCAAGCCGTCTTGGCTGAACATGTTCCCGTCGAATTCCACGGCATCACGGTGCTGTGGAATGATCCGCAGATGCGGGATCTTTACCCGGCCTTGACGGATGAATTCGCGAGAGCGGTGCACAGCGCCCAGTGGCTGTCGGTTCAAAAGTTCAGCCAGGACAACCCACAATTTGACTTCATGTGGAACTGGGAAATGGACTTTCGATACACCGGCCATCACTACGACCTGCTCGAAGGCCTGTCCGCTTTTGCGAAAAAGCAGCCGCGAAAGTACCTTTGGGAGCGGAACGAGCGGCACTACATTCCCGAATTTCACGGCGATTACGACACTTCTTTTCGACAAAAGGTGGCCGAGGCGCACGGCAACGAGACGGTCTGGGGCCCGCCTGAACTTCCCTTTATCAAACCAGTTGGCCCCAAGCCGCCGCACTCGCACGAGGAGGATGAATATGAATGGGGTGTCGGAGAGGAGGCCGATTTCATCACGGTCGGCCCCATGTTCAATCCGGTGGACAGTCAATGGATCATCTCCAAACATATTTGGGGTTACTCCGATGCGGACCACCAATCAACCGACTTGCCTCGTCGCACCACCATTGTCACGCATTCTCGCATTTCGAAACGCCTGCTTGCCATCATGCACGTCGAGAACATGCGAGGAAACCATGTCGCGTCCGAGATGACGGCCCAAACCGTCGCACTGCTCCACGGCCTCAAGACGGTATTTGCTCCTCATCCCGTCTTCATGGATCGTGATTGGAAGGGCGGTTTCCTCAACAACTGGTTCAATCCTGGACCCCACGGCGAATGTGGTGGACGAGGATCACCCATGGGCTGGGGCAGAGAGCGGCGATATCAGGGCACCACGTGGTATTATCGCGCCGAGCCGCCCAACCGATTGTACAACAACTGGATGGGCTGGCCAGATACGGATATTGGAGGTCCGAGCTGGGAGAAACAACATGGACGTTCTTGTCTGCCATCAGTCATGCTGCACCCTGTCAAAGATTCGACGCCAACGAAACCTGATCACAAGACCGAATTTGACCTTTTAATCGGCTAAAGATCAGTGTGCCTGTGAGAACATGCTGGCGCCTGTCATCTGTACCGGGATTTTCGTTTCTCTCTTCATTTTTTTACTCTTCTTTTTTCTGTCTTGTTTTTGTTCCCTGGGAAGATTTTTTTTCTTCAATAGCTGTCAATGCTCTGCTATTTGGACTTTGCTTGCACTGTCTGACATGTCCATCCCACATTTGAGTCTTCACCTATTTCCTGACACTTGTCATTGTTCGTCGATGATGTGTCTGATTTATTTCTGAGCCGTTTCGTTTCGTTCTCTCTTCTTTTCTTTCCTATTTGCCTTCTTCTTCTTTTCCTTTTTGTCTTTTCATACCGAATTATTTAGCTAGGTCCGAGATCCAGCACATGCATTCACCCGGCAATACTGGCAAGGCGGCGTTTTCCCCCCGGCTTTGTCGGCTCACCAAGGAGTTTTTTCGCTTCTCTTCTACTCCGGGCCAGCTTTCGTATGCCGGTCAGACCCGTCTTGGGTGCAGCTCTTGGAGAAGGGAGTGGTTGGCTATGTTATCATAGCTCGGCGTTCCTCGACCTAGAAGGCGGCTTTTTATCGGGATTGGGAGAGGGTGTTTGGTATCACACTATGATGAACTGCGGATATGCACCAAAGCGGCGTTCGTTCCCACATGTGTGGTGGAATTATTGTTGTTTCTCTGTTGCTTTTATTAGGAAATTGTCCTGTCGCTGTATTACCATCAACCTTCATGTCGCTATAGCGTTGCGTCACAAGCTGCAATTGATTCTTACAGCGACGCACTTGACTAGTCGAGGAGGGCTAATTGTCACGGGACGTTGCAGACGGGCTGGCTCATACATTTCATTTGGAATTCTTGAACCTCGATTACTCACAACTACAGCATACATAGTGTATAGAAAGTGGCCAAGATACTAAGTCTGGACCACGGCTGAATGATAAAAAGTACAAAATCTAACGATGATGCATTTGGTGACGAGAAGTCAATTGTGGCCATGTTAGCCGATCAGCGACGCCCCATGACGTTGTGCACTCTGTCTTGGCTCACCATCTCCAACTCATATTCAGTGAACCCCCACCACGCACCATCCATCACCTACCCATCCATTTGTCCATCTCGTCATCCATGCATCATCGGTTGAAAAGGTAGTAAAGTGCAAACCCATTGCAGATCCCGCACGACAGGAGCATGAGTCCACCAACCAGGGTAAGCAAGTCCCCTGCGCTGCTTTTTTGACTACATACCTATGTACCCAGCCCTCACCTTGCTTGACCTTCCCTTCAAGACACCCACCCCACGACGTTTCCTCCGACCCAACCGCCTCGCGGCTTCACAGACGACGCCCCTCCGGGCCCTCCCACAGGCAGCGCAATTCCAATCCACGCCGCGCTTCGGCTCGTCTTTCGTGCCGGGGCCCTCGCAGAGACGAGAACCGAGTATTGAGGATGTGGAGGTGGATGTGGACGTGGACGTGGACATGGATGAGAGGCAGGCTTCTTTGGGCGGGAGTGTCACGGGCTGGGACGAGGATGAGGATGAGGATGAGGATGAGGATGAGGATACAGACACGCCTGGTTCGGTGGGAATGCGCCGTGCGGGGCTGAGGAGAGGACTAGATCTTGAGATTGATTCTATTACGTGTGCGTCATCTAGCCCCAATGCCCACGCACACGCACATGGCTCGTCGCCGATGCGCGACGAGAACATGGACTCTGGGAATGAGGTACATTTACATGATCGCGGGGAGGCGATTCCGCTGTCTTTTGTTGCTGGGGATAAGAGAGCGAAGAGGCGGAGGATATTGGGCGGATCTGTGCGGGAAGGGAGCTCTATATCTTCGTGGTCATCTTCCTGGGAGAGAGAGAGCGAGAGAGAGAGCGAGAGGGAGAGGGAAGATGGAAAGGAAAGGGCACAAGACGGAGGGGATGTTACCCCCCCGGGGGCGTCATCTATCGCGGAAAGCGAACCTGCTTCTTCCGTGGGTCGTAGTCTTGGTGACCGGGGGGAAGACGAAGATGACCAAGACAGTCAAGGAGGAGGAGGAGGAGAAGACGAAGACGAAGATGGAATGGATGGGGGAGTAGGAGGCTGCAAATCGAGACACTCGCACCAACAACCCATTTTCCAACCTCCTCCCCCTTTCAAACTCCCCGATATAACGGATATTGCACCCGGAAACAACATCCTCCCCATGGGATTCTCTCCGCGGCGTCCTCGCGGTAGGCCTTATCCCCCTGGGGGGATGGCTGCACAGCTTCAGGCCTGGCTGTCAGAGGTACGGGGCTGGGATGGGGAGTCTAGGCCGGCGAGAAGGATGGTGGTGGGGGAGGTGAGGCCTGGGCCGTTGATGTATCTTGCGAGGGGGCGATGTGAGAACGGGGAGGGGCAACAGGACCGACAGGACCGACAGAACGGGCAGGATGGGCATGGACAAGTCGGGAAGGGGTATATTCTTGCGGGAGAGGGCAAATTAACGGGCATGGGAGGACGGGGGAGGGTTATGGTGCGGGTTGGGGGTGTAGTTGTGCTGGAGGAGCCGGTGTGGGAGGTTGAGTTGCTGGGGGAGATGTGGACGGTCGTGTGTAATTGGAGTGTTGAGTCATGAGAGCGAGGGCTAGAGGTGAGGTGGGTGAGACAGTGGTAATGGGGATGAGGGCGTTGAGGCGTCGACGGGCTTTGGACTGTGCATTGCACACAGACAAAGGAATTGCAAACAGCGCTGAGATTCCCTAATATGCTTTCTCAAAGGCATAGACTCTAGAGTCGAGGCCCCAATTCTACAAGTCTGGACCCCTTTTGCCATCAGTTGTAGAAGGGTGGAAACGAAGGTCTCGGATCTTACTTCAAGGCCGTATGATGACATAAGACGTAGACTAGACGGCCGTCACAACCTGAAACCATCAGCCAAGATTTTACAGAGAAGTGTTGTAAGAAAAAGGATTGATTCACCTCTTATTCCCCATCAATGACCAGACTCCTCCCAACAAGCCATTCCTGAACCAAGCCGGCGTAGTCTCCCGGCCCATACCCCTCCAGCAGATCGCGCATCCACGATCCTTTCCTCCACGACCGCACTCCCAGGTCATTCAGCAACAAGTCTACATAGGGCAACGCCTCGAGCGCCAAGTCCGGCACCGCGGCCCCATAGCGACCACACGGATAGCGCCAGCGGCCGAACTGCGTGTGCAGCATCACCTCCCTCGCCAGCGCTTCGTGTGCGGGCGGCGCACGCGCAAGCTTGCCATCAAAGAAGGCGCAGATCCAGAGGGCCTGGACGGTGGCGATGATGGGCGTGCTGACGGAGGAGAGCATTCCTGCATAGGCAAGAGTACGGCGCGAGAGGTGCGTGGCATTGGTGGGCACAATGAAGCGGTAGTTGCGGAGCGGGCCGCCTTGATTCGGGCCATGGCCGATCTTGCTGGTGTGACTGTCGCGAAGCATGGGAAAGCTGGTCAGGATAGAGTCGTCCGCCTCAGACGCGAGCTCTTGCATCGTCTCTGGGGAGAGGGCGTCGAGAGAACTTGGGTGGGCTGGACGCGCGCTTATGACGCGTATGGGACACTGCTTCGTCCAGCCCGTTGCACAGACGAGGGCATCGACACCATCGAGGCTAGTTCCGTCGGCGAGGAGGACCTCGCGGCCGCGCAGACAGGCCACGTCGGATATGTGTACCTTGATGCGGCCCTGGCGTACGAGATTGTGCACATTGCGCGCGTAGTTATGAATGCCCAGCGCGCTGCCTGTGTAGAAGATACTCCGCCACGGCTGTAGCTTGCGCAACTCGGCATGCCGTTGATAGCCGTTGGCGCCCACTACGTCGGACCCGAGTGCGGCCCAGACCGCCCGCGTTAGCAACCGGCCCGATGCCGTTCCGTGTAGCCACCTCCGCGGCAGGCGGGAGCTGTCCTCGGATCCCCATGGACATGGACTGAACCATGTGAGCAGTCGTGTGTGCAGCAGCGCCTCGAGCTTACGCTTCAGTGGCGTCACGTACGCCGGGCAGAGCCATACAGGGCCGTGGCCTCCCGGTCTCACCACCAACTCGACGTGGGAGTCTCGTGCTCCGGTTGCCAAGGCGTATGCGCAGTCGTAGGCTGACTTGCCCGCACCCACGACCACTGCCCTCGTGCACGACTGCACCACGCTGCTCTGCTGGCCAAGTTCCTTGACGTGGAACAGCGGCGCCGCAAATGTCTCTTGCCCGGGAAAGCGCGGCATATGGGGCTGCGAGGTCAGTCCTGTGGCGATGATGAGTCGTTTCGTCTGCATCACCTCCTCATACTCCTTCTTCACCACCTCCTTCTCCGACATGGAACTTGGCCAGACATGGACCGTCCACCCATTCTCCGTTTCCTCTACCGTGTCCACGTGCACGCCGAGCCTTGTCCTCTCCAACATTCCATGAGCAGCCGCAAAGTCCGTCAGATAGCGGTGCAAAACCTCCCCGGGGATGTGCTCCCCTTCTCGGATGCCGTATACGGCCTCGCTCATGGGGAAGTCGGGGAACTCGTACGAGCCCCAGAGGTTGTTGGAATGGAGGCCAGGATACACTCTGTCGCGGGACCATGTGCCACCGTAGCTGGAGTCTTGATCGAGGACGAGAATGCTCTGGAGGGGGTGCAGCTCCAGGTATGCCTTTGCGGCGGCGAGGCCAAACCAGCCTAGGTACCTACGGTGTTAGTAGGTACTCAGGTGGATGACGACAACGGCGAAGAGATGATGATGATACCAATAAGAAATGTACGCCAATCAAATGCCAACCGGAAGAGAACTTGAGAAGCGGCTTACCCGCTCCAATGACAATCAAATCATACTCTTTGTGTGGTGGCATCGCAAAGTACGTCATATACTCTCCACACGCGAATAACCTCGATAATGACAAAGTCGGCCTATTCTCTTCTTCTCTTCCGCCCTGGTTGCAGTCCATAACAGGCTTTTTATACTTCATATTTCCCGTACCCCGCGTGGCTCGTTACACACAACATGTTGCTGACCATTAAACGGACTAAGTCACGGGATAGGATGGATCTGGTCTGACCACCGAGATCGTATCGGGATCCAGACCTTTGGGCCATTGTCAGACGTGGACATTGGCACATTTGGCCCATAAGAAGCGAGGGATAGGAGCTTAATCATCACAGCCTGAAGTATGTACCCGTGGGTGCAACCTAAAAAGGGCTTCCACCACGGAGTACATCCTGCTACCATTGATAAGACAAGTGTTGGAGGATGAATTCAGCATCTACTATGACTACGTGATCAGGATCAGTTACTATACATATAACTCGGGCGCAAAGCGCAATTGACGGGGCCAGCCTGCTTCTCGCACCCACGAGCGACCGGACCGGTACATAGGTATGTACCTACAGTAGGTACACTACCGGCCGGTAGCGAAAGTTACTGGTAGCCACTCAGGAGTACATACAAACCTATGTGTTTACATGTGAGGATCATGGATGAAGGAGTTGACTGTAGGAGCAACTATAGGAGCTAGAACTGGAGGAATCCGGGATACATATACCCAACGCCTTTCATCTGCCCTCCTTCGGCGACTGTCTCTGGAACGAGACTTCTCCAGCTACCGCTTTCGACACGCAGGGTGCCGCTTGATCTACTGAACTACCGTTCTGGAGTCATCTTGCCGGGATGCAGAGTCTGCATCTGGACTGGCAGCAGTACCAAGGTATGGAATATATAGCAGGTCCTGCAGGCTACCAGTACTCCGTATAGGTACTGTTGGGATAAACAGGGTGAGCAAATAAAAATGAATGCATGCATGCGCAACAAAATGTACCGGTTGTATTCAATTGTGTCTGTTCTTCTTCATCGTGTCTAAACTAGGAAGTGAGACAAGAGGGGATAAAGGGGGGAAGCCCTTTATCCTACAATTTATTCACTACGCCACCATTGCGTGTTTGGGCGGTGTGAGCCGCATGTGGGCCTGCCGGGGGCCGGGGAAGGTCTGATAGCGTCATTGTGTTGTGGACCGTGGTGGCTCTTCGCAGGACCAGCTTCCGACCCGACCGGTGGCGCCAGGAGGTGCCTGCCTCTGGACTGGGTCTGCGAGAGAATGCCCCAGGCCGTTGGCAGGCCCTATCGTGCGAGAAAGACAGACCCCAAGCTCACACACCAGTGTTGTTGGTTTTTTGATTGGGTCGCGCGAATTGTTGCTGTCACAGAAAAAGATGGCCGGTGTCGGAGGTGTAGTACTTGTCCACGGCGTCCGAAGACCAGAGGGCCATGATCTGATCTCGGATGAGGCCCATCTTGTCGGCATGCTGAGCTGCACCACGCCGGAAGCTATGGCCGGTGATATGCATGGATGGGAGGCCGATGGCTGTGAGGCGTGTAACGGATCGTACAGTCGGAGAGGCAAAAGGGCGCTCGCTCTATTGATCGCTATGAACGAGGACTATAAGCTAGAGAGGGAAAGAAAGCAAGAAAGAGAAGGACTGCGGGCCTCTGCTGGTTTTGACCATACGGCTGGTCGTACCTCCCGTACATCACCATCACCGTCCCGCCCTCGCTGTTGACGACCAGAAGCACGACTTCCTGTGGAGGGTCGGGAGGGCGTTGGTCGACAACAGCGAGGGCGGGACGGTGATGGTGATGTACGGGAGGTACGGCCACGAGGGCAAGGGCGTGCTCCTGAAGATGTTGTCGGCCCTGATCCCGGACGCCAGCGTGTGGTGCAGCACGGACCTCTTCGGGAAGTTGTCCAAGTGGCCGTCCTCGCAGATGATCACGTTGTTGGCGCAGAAGAGGTTCCTCATCTGCGACGAGTGCGAGATCAAGGACGGGGGTTCTCGTACAACAACATCAAGCGGTGGACGTCCGGGACCTCAGTCACGCTCGAGGACGGGACCACGTGCCTCCTCTCCCAGTTCGCCTTCGTGTTGACGAACAACATCCCATTATCGACGCTAGACTACAATCCATTCTCTAGGCCAGTCCATCACACAACTGACGGTAACGGTGTCGAGAGTGGGTTGCGTGGCACGGTACCAAGTAACACTTATCCCAATGCCGGCATGCGAGGCGACATTGTGAGCGAAATCGACTGCCGGCAGTATTTCGCTCCAATTATCTTGATACGTCGTCATGTACAGGCGCATCATCTTGTCCAATTCCGCATTGGTAATCTCCACCGCTCCTTGGGTTTGCGGGTGACGAGAGCTGCCGTGCCGATGCTTCGTGCCGGTCAGTTTGTTGATCGTCTCCATGAAGTCGGAGATGAACGGGCCGGCGTTGTCACTGATCCATGTCATCGGCACCCCCAACAGGCGGTAAACGTAGCAAAAATACCGAGTGGCAAGAGTCACGGCAGTATCGGTCTTGTAACCGGCGAGACGTAGGATGACCTTGCTGAAGCGGCAAACAAAAGCCCAGACGTAGTCGTAGCCGTGGCGGTGCTTGGGCATGTCCTTGCCGTCAACAACGACCTCCTCCCAGACGTTTGGCAGCGGAAGCGGATGTAGGAGACCTGGGGTTTTGTCGTGTCGGATCTTGGTACGCTCGCACGTCCGGCAATTTTTTAGATATCGAGCGACGTCCTGTCGAAGCGTGGGCCAGGGATAATTCTGTCGGATCAGCTCCAGGGTCTTATGGCGGCCAGCATGTGCGAAGATCTTCGGTTCGTGAGCCTCTCTGATCAACGCGGTTCTCAAGAAGATCTGGCTGTCAGAAGTCGTCTCCGGTACAACCAGGCGGCCGTCGCAGTCGCCTAGCTTCTGCTTGACATTCTCAGCGCTGATCAAATCAACGAGGTCGGCGCCGTGGAGTTGTTGAGGCGCTGCAATGACTG
>SRPQ01000454.1:0-19490 GCA_018360075.1 Claviceps cyperi
ATCACCTTGAAAAAAATGCGACAAATGTTTGGAATGGATTGGAAATAAAGCTTGTCAACGAGCTTATCGACAGCATGCCACGCCGTCTTCAGGCTGTGATAGATTCCAAGGGGTGGTATACCAAGTATTGAGGCATTCAATTGATTAAGCCTTCGTA
The DNA here is from genome assembly GCA_018360075.1 of Claviceps cyperi. NCBI lineage: Eukaryota > Fungi > Ascomycota > Sordariomycetes > Hypocreales > Clavicipitaceae > Claviceps > Claviceps cyperi. The sequence continues at coordinate 158 of SRPQ01000454.1, forward strand.
ATTCTATAGACTTGCTTAATTATACATTTTTGGCAATTTAAATGGCCAGATTGCGGAAAAGTGAAATAAATAGGTGTGATGATACAAAATGGGTCCAATTTGGCGTTTCGTGTTATTCACTTGGGGGAGCTGTATGTATGTTGGTACATACTGTAGGTTCTACATAGGTACATACATATACATACATACCTCGGCCTCGGGACGATGAAACGTTGTCCAAGCCGACGAGCTACGTAATCGATTACCGGAAAAAAAAACCAAAGATACGATCAAGGCAGGACGCACGGATTATGCATCTTGGGAACATCGGGTTCACTTACGCTAAAATCCTCAAGTTATGGCCATGTATTCATCAATGACGGCGTGACTGACAGATTTCGAAAATTTAGATACACATGTGTACATATGTGTATGTACTGAGTACGGAGTACGGAGTAGACAAAAAGCGCGATGATGGCGCATTGGCGCTACATTATCATGCATACCTGCTTTGATCGATTCGGGCTAATCGACACCTAAAAGGAATTGACCAATTGGGAAGTGTGCGCGACGTGATGCGGGAGATTGGAGACTCCGCAGACATGTCACATCAACACATATTGATGAGGTCGACGGGTCGTCACTGTCGACGCTGGCATCTCGACGAAGCGGCGCAAGCATTAGAAGATGCGGGATCAACAATGGGAAGTTGGGAACAGATGCTTGTGCTGCCGCCCGATCTCCCGGAATCGACGGTGGAGATGTTTCTATCGTGGGATAATCGTGGCATACAAGTTACAACTCACACGGTAGGTACCTAAGGCATGTACATGTCGTGCCATCTACAGACAGCAATCGCTGAGCCGCCACGTACCTACACATATGTACCTACGTACCTAGGGTGCAATCGCAAAATGTACCATCGCCACCTGCCACACAGACCATTGCAAATTCCATTAGCTAACACCTAACCCCCTAAGTAACCCTAACTTAACCACTAACTAACCCCTAAGGTGCTGGTACATACATAAATTTTCAATGGTACGTGGAGTACCCTGCCGTAAATGGTACAACGAGGGATTACCTCAGGTAGGTACTTACTACTCTGTAACCTGCAACTTGCTGTCCAACCCGGCACCTGGCTCCGGCGGGGTGGGTTGGTTGTAGCTTGTATCATCTTGGAGTTGTATGTAGGTATGTAACTTGTCGCTGGTTCGATCTGGGCAATGTGGGGCCGGCTTCGACTATCGACTTGGTAATCGATCCTGCGCGTCCAGTACCTACTACCTACTACCTACCTCCTATGCACCATCTACTCTGTACTCCATAGTCAAGTTATTTACGTCTGAAGTACCGAGTAGACGTCACCCATGACCAGCCTCGAGATGTAGTGGCGCAAGCAAGCCAGAACGCACCAAGAGTGTAGAAAAGGAACAAGGAAGAAACGGATGAAAAAGGCGACAGAAGGAAGAACTTAGAAGAAGGTGACAGAAAGGAAAGATGAGAAAAGAGGGAAGTGAATGTACTCCGTTGAAAATGTTCAGTTCGCCATGCTGCATGTACGACAATCTTCGGGCACATGTCTCAAGAGTCGTATCTGTGGTCTGTGCCACTTCATCATCCGGAAAAAGGGCAATCAATTAGTTCTCGTCTCACTGGAGTAAGTCTCAGATGGATGATGGAGATTTCGCGAGAGTTGTCGTTCCACGTAGCCAGCATTCCACCTTTTGCTGCTTTGTTGACTAGGCCAGTCTGGGGTTTCCGAGGTACTCTTAAGTACCGGCGTTGAGCATGAGTAGCACGCCGTCCACAGAGTCGAGGTCGGAAGACCCAGAGTAACATGGAAGGCTTGGCTGCCGATTTATTTTCTCCCTTCCTGCCTTCCTTCCTGCCTTCCTTCCACATAAATCTCCGTGCTACCTTCTTTTCTACCTTGCAAACCTTTTTTTTCTTCGAGCAGCTTGGAATCTGCCTATTACCTACCAGACCCGTGTAGGTGTTTTGTTCAAGGACTGTCCACGGATCATCCGTCTACGTTCTCGCATCGAAGCCTGCGGATGCTATCTTTGAAATCATTTGGTCTACCTTGGATCCCGGGTGCCTGCGCCGAGTCAGCCACACAGTTTTGATCTACTTCTCTTCGATCACGCTCCTCTCTCTAACGACGTTCCTTGAACATTTCGTTACCAGCAGTCATTCTTTCGTTCCTTTAACCCTTTGAGACATTCTCCATAAGTTCAACAAGTGGACCATCATCGTCCGCCCACAACACCAGGCAGCCCGAAAGTGGCCTTAAAGACCTCCTTACGTCCAGGTCTTTCACTCCATACAGATAGAAGACTGGGAGTTGTTCCGCACCACCACGACTAGGGTACGAGTGCTATCATTACCAACACTGTCCACTCTTGCCCGGGCATTGTCTTTGTAAAGATAAGCCAACGCCACCAGTTTTTCACCAGCTGATCAAAGACTCGGGCCAAGAAAGATCGCGTCTTCGAACAAAACACTGAGATCAGCCGGCACAAACACGAAGAAATGTCTCGAACCAAACTTTTGGTATACCTCTTGAGACGTGATCTGAGAGTCGCCGACAACCCAATTCTACACCACCTTGCTTCCGTCAGTGACCATGGGTTCACACACCTTCTACCGATCTACGTATTCCCTGCCCAGCAGGTTGAGATCTCAGGCTTTCTCAAAAACGGTGCCACTTCACCCTACCCCCCTGCTTTAAGTCGGATCGGCAAGTTCTGGCGATGTGGACCACATCGAGCCAAGTTTCTAGCCGAATCGGTCTGGAATCTCAAAACTACTCTCGAAGAGCTGGGCAGCGGTATGTTGATCAGGGTCGGCAGTACCAAAGATGTGGTGGAGCATCTGATAGGGGAGATGAAGGATACGGCGGCGAGTGTGAATAGTGTTTGGATGACGGAGGAGCTGTCCGTGGAGGAAAAAGAAGAGCAAGAGGCCATGGCCTCATTGTGTTCGAAGCAAGACATTGATTTTAAGATTTGGAAAGACGAAAAGTACCTGGTGGATGAGTGAGTTTTTTCCTGCTGCATCCCCGTCATTTGGCCGTTCTGGGGTGACTTTGTGTTAACCATAGACTGGATGGAATCGATAGCCGCGACACTGGCCTCGCTGGTCCGGAAGACTTGCCTGACGTATTCACGACATATCGCAAAGCTCAGGAACCGCTTCGAGAAAAGCCGAGAGAAGTGCTGCCGCGACCAAAAAAATCATCACTGCCGGCGTTGCCAAAACATTCTACTATTCCTGACCAAGCAGACCCTTTCGTCTCTGTTTCTTCGTTGGATGATCTCTGTGATAAGCTTGCTAAACCGCTCGTGAACATACTCGCCAACCCCCCTCCCGCCCCTAAAGTCATCAACTCCAGCCACTCATTCGTCGGAGGCGAGTCAGAAGCTTGGAAACGCGTAATTCATCTTGCACAATCTGGCGCCATGACCTCATACAAGGACACGCGCAATGGAATGGTAGGTTCGGATTATAGCACCAAGCTTGCTGGTTACCTGTCACTCGGCTGCATCACAGCGAGGCAGGTACATGAAGAGCTTCTCAAACTCGAAGACGGCAAAGGTGACGAATACAAGAATGCGCGCGGGTATGGCGAGGGTGAAAACGAGGGGACAAAGGGTGTACGATTCGAACTTTTGTGGAGAGACTATATGCGACTCTGCACTGCCAAATTTGGGCGTAAACTTTTCCGATTATCTGGATTTCGCCATGACGAATCTTACCAAAAGACCTGGCACACGCCAAACGAGGAAGCGGCTGCTATAGACCAACATCCGCCACCTGCTGCAGTGTCTGAAATTCTGGAACGATTTAAAAGTGGGACGACTGGGATGGGCTTGGTGGATGCCTCCCAGCGCGAGTTATACCTGACCGGCTATACGTCGAATCGGGCACGGCAGAATGTGGCCAGCTTTCTCGCCAAACACTTGGAAATCGACTGGCGATATGGAGCTGAGTGGTACGAGATGCTGCTAGTGGACTATGACGTGTCCTCCAATTGGGCCAATTGGCAATACGTGTCGGGTGTGGGCAACGATCCTCGAGGAGATGCACGCACTTTCAACCCGGTCAAACAAGCGTTTGATTATGATAAGAATGGGACCTTTGTGCGATCGTGGATTCCTGAGCTGAAAGATATACACAGACTTGACAACCTATTTCAGGTTTGGACGACTGATAAAAATGAGCTTGTGAAATGTGGTCTCTCTCAGAATGTCATGGCCACAGATCCCCTCATCAAGATTGAATTCCACGCGGATCGCAAGCCGCGGGCGGGCCAGCGGGGCCACGGCAGACAGCATGGCCACCACCAGCGAGGTGGCCCTAGGGGGGGTGGCAACCGCTACGCGCAACATCACAGCAACGCTTCCGACATCCTGAGCGACGGATCACCCTCGCATCGTCCGTCCAATGGAGGTTGGTCAGGCAATGGTGGGCAACCTCGAGGAGGTCAAGGAAACGGCCAGCGTCGTGGGAATTGGCGACCATCAGGATCCCGAGGCGGACATATGGGCAGACAATCAGGTGGCGGGCCAGTATAACCGCAAGCGAATGATCTGTCACAGCATCCGGGACAAAGCCAACAGGGTGAGAGGCAGCCCCCGATACAGTGAGCGACGTCAAGAGCAATACCGAACAGGTAATCTGAGTTGGGTTTTGCCCTGGGGATGATGAATGATGAAATTGGATTTCTTGTGGCGCGGGCTGAGCTGTAGTTGATGGTGGTGGATACTTATTCGCAAAGGTTCCAATGGTCACGTAGAAGATGTTGAAGTCAACGCATTGGAACAATAATGTCGCGTGGGTCACATTGGATAACACATGACATTGTTTGTCCGTGTTGAGTAGCTCTCCTCGTTCACCTCGTTATAGTGATTGTATGCGCGAGTAGTTATGGTTGTAGAGAGTGTATGTAGAGGTGCTTGGTTCGTTCTTAAGTCGAGTTACTACGCCTCATTACGTCAATGCAACACTCCCCAGTATCCTGGGTCCTGTCCTGTCCCGATGCAATGAGTGAATTAGCAAGCCAGCCTCCTCAGATGTCCTGCATCTACAGCCCAAACTTCTTGTCCTTGTCCGTGATGAAGAACTCCTTGCCAGTGGTTGTCTTGTACTTGTCGCGAATTAAATCGGAAATGGCCTCATCTTTGGCCTGCTCGGCGGCAGATTCGTTGCTTTGGTCGCCTTGGCCGAGGAATTTCTCCTGTACGAAGTCGATGGCTGGAGGCGGGTTCCAGGTTAGTTTAGTCAATATCAATAGCATTGGCTCGTTGGATATATATTATTGTTCTTCGCGGTATGAGCAAGCTTTACCGGCAAGTTCGCCTGTCCCGGTGCCAGCTTCTCCTTTCCATTCGCCCATCATGAGGGAGGGGAGGGGGCATCTGTGTTAGGTATGCGCTGGGGTGTATACCTTTATCAAGGCCATCCTCGTTCTGCTCCCCTCGTTGTCCGCCCCCAGCCGCGCTATTGAGTTTATCTTTCAACGCGGCCATGCCGCCAGGGCTGTCGTGGTTGTTCCCGCTGTTGGCGTTATCCGTCTTGGTGTGCTCGGTCTTGTTGTCGCCTCCACCTAGACCGTCTGTGACCTTTTTCAGAAGATCCATCGTGGTTAGGCAATGTTGGTGTTGTGATGACTGTTTTGTTGTCTTTTTCGGGGCAGAAGTCGTGAGATGGTGGAGGTTGAATGCGCTTGTGGATTTGTGTTGGTGTGTAGTTGAGATATCGCCTTGAGGAAACGCTCGAGATCGTACCGGATTCTTGGAAGAGGAAAGATGGACAATATGCGAATGGAAAGAAGGCGGAATATGTAGTCGAAGAGGAAGAAGAAAATTGGATTACGTCGTGAATTGTACAAACCGGGAGGAGGGGTAAAACAAGGGTCTGGTGAAGACCAAGTTATTGGCGTTTTAGTTTCTTGTTTTAGGCAAGTGGGCATGTGAGGTGAGGCGGTCGGCAGGAGACGTTACGTCATGGCGTCGAGAACCGTTGCTCGAACTTCAAAGAAGCTCGTTGTGGGGGTTTCTTGCGCAGCGAGGCTTAGCGCACAGCCGGCGCTGCGTTCTGAGAAGATTACATGACCGGTACATGTCATCATATCTCGGCGCAGGGGCTCTTAGCACCAAAAGAGTTGCGCTGTGCAGATATTCCCTTGCGATGAACTTCAGCTGGACAAGGGTCCTCGCTTTGGTCTGAAGTGCATGCAATTACTGGCAGGCGGTTCAATTTCAATCCCCTACCTATAACCAGTAACGGAAACGGACATGTCTATTATGTACAAGCGTACCTTCTATTAACCTGTGACTCGTGACTCGTGACTCGTGAGTAGGTACATACGGAGTATACATAGGTACATATACATATGTACCTAGGTATGTATGTACGTATCGGGAAGTATGCAGGGCCATGCTACATGTACCTATCTATCATTCATGGCACATATAGGTGATTCATTGATACTTAGGTATGTGGCTAGAGAGCACTATGGAGTACAGCTTGATACACAGCTCACATCTGCTTCTCAAGTCATCCATCCTGGAGAAAGTCAGATAAACCTTGAGTCGCAATGAGGGCGGCTGACGGGCCCGCGTTGAGTGTTATTGGACAGAACACTTCTGCATCTTGTTTCTCTGTCTGAGTGTAGAGTTGGTGTCGTGCCAACTGCTGCACGTCCAATTTCCAAAGACAGAAATCTTTGGTGAGAGGCCTAACTGTACGCCATATGTTGAGCTGACGAGGGAACTCGATTACGATGTGAAAGTTGAAACCAAGTCGTATCAGGCGTACGCCGATTCCACTAGGGGAGAGGAGTCGTCGCTCACTGAGGCAGGCAAAAACGGAAAGCGAAGACGGGCCCTCTGGCATACCGTAAACGTCGTTCGATCCAGGAGGAGAATTTCGCGAGTCCATATGTCGTGTGCCAAAAACTGGAATTCCGAGACTTCAGTAACGTAGCCACTTTCTCCATAGCATATCAGAACATGGTTGGATTCATAAACCTGGAATGGAAGAGGATGTAGCAAGATGAACTTTCCTCAAGTACGACGCGTCCTGTCCTTCACGACGCACGACTGGTGATTTGGCGGACCTGTCGACAGGATGCGCCTTGATACGTGTACGCCAAGTTCCCATGCTTGAGTGGTGTCGAGACACATGATCTATAGACTGTTTTTTCGTAGTTGTACTCAGGCTTACTGCCTGAGCTGCCACCGCTTTCCCGACAGCTCAGAGATGCAAACTTGTTCGAGACCAGATCTCGTGAATTTCAGCGGAAAAGGTTTCAGGCCTTTTCATTGTTGATTGAAGCAGCCATGGATGTGTCGGATCTAGACCTGGGTCTTCTTCCGATGATGCAAAAAGGATGGAGAAATGGAAATCGTATGCTTGCTGCTACCTGTACTTGCACGATCTGGCAGGCCGCTGGCTGATGCCATGGCAAAGGGATAGGCTCATGATAACCTTTCATCCTTGAAGGGTTCACATGCTATAGCAGTCCCTGGACGTAATGAAAATGAAGGCCGAGCATTCCTGTGTCATGGAAAATCCTCTCATGGACCACATTGCACAGAGCTCTCAGCTGGCTGGCCAGCAACACTATCTTCGGATCCTTTGTCTCCAGGATTTGCCATCAGGCCTTAGCCAACTGTCTTTGAACAGCTGCGAGAGATCAGTCGTGGAGATTATTTTCGGAGAAACGAAGCTGAAGTTTTATCAGGCAGTGGGAAGTTGGAACGAATGGGGTTCGAAGAAACGAAGGACGTAATTTCGCACAAAAATGAGGCGGGATTCTAGAGTACGTAAAAAGAAAGTATGCAGAACAAGAGACAGCAAAATGAAGCCAACGAAACAAACCAGGGAAGACCATGGGCTGCACGTGGGTGAGCTTGCCTCGCGAGATGTGAACCTGGTAAGACAGTCCAGTTACCGCTTGATCCCATTTGTTGATAACGATGCTACCCTTTGATACTGATGAGACTGATGAGACTGGTGGGGCTGATATTGAGATTGGATGTTGAGGCATCCAACAGCAGAAATGGCGAGAATTGAAGGCTGCAGGCTGCGTCACAGACCAAACGGTGGGGAGTGGGGCCCGTGCCTCACTTTTGTGCCGCCGAATGACTCCACGTGAAGTCTCGCGCGCACCATCCACAGCATTAAAAGCTTCCAGAACCAATTCCGCCAGTTCAATCCAGTCTATAAAGCGTCCATCCCATCGCCGTACATCCTCGATCTGAATCAATTTCGACTCAGCGTACGAGTCCGTACAGCCCGACCCCCCCCCCCCCCCCCCCCCCCCCCCCCCCCCCCCCCCCCCCCCCCCCCCACCTATCATTCTCACCAGTTGACCTCTCGGAATGGCAACAGCGACAGATGCCTTTTTGCGTCGACCGCATTACAGTGCGTTCTATAAGATACCAGCGCATCTGGCTTAGCTTTGGCCTACGCTAACGACCCGTTTTCTTTCAGTCTACGATCTGCCAAGCGATGTGCTGGACAGCTTGACTCCCAAGGCCGCTTCCGACGATGCAGCAGGATTGGACGATGAGGAGGACCTGTCGCGGAAGCCAACAGAAACAAGCCCAGATGCATCATCGACAGAGAGCCACGTCGGCGGCCCGCAATCATGCTCCCTGTGCAGTCTCTTCTTCACGACATTGCAGGACCAACGGAGTCATCGCAAGTCAGACCTGCACCTCTACAATCTGAAGCAAAAACTGCGCAAGCAACCACCTGTGTCGGAACAAGACTTTGAGAAGTTGATGGGGAATCTGGACGAGTCGCTGTCTGGCTCTGACTTGGATGATTCGGAAGAAGACGACGCCGGCGAAGATGGGAAACCAGAATCTACCTTGACGGCGCTGTTGAAGAAGCAAGCTCGCCTGGCAGGCAAAAAGAGCGACTACATGGACACGGAGATGGATGCTTCCAGTGACACAAGTTCGAGGCGGAAGCGCCGGGGGAACCCACCGTTGATCTGGTTCAGTTCCCCGATGCTGCCCGAAAATCACTACTTTGGCCTATACCGTGCCATCTTGACCGAAGAGGAGCAGAACAGCTCAGACGTAGTGGATGTGTTGCGGAAGAAACAAGTCGCCCCAACATCAGTGCCAAGGCCAAGCAAAGATGGGACGTTACCGCCTATCGCGTACGAAGGGCCACATATCTTTTTGTGCATGATTGGCGGCGGGCACTTTGCTGCCATGGTGGTCTCTCTGGCTCCTCGCGCGGCCAAAACCGCTTCGTCAATGAACAGAGAGGCCACTGTGTTGGCTCACAAGACATTCCATCGCTACACTACGCGGAGGAAGCAGGGCGGTTCGCAATCGGCAAATGACAATGCCAAGGGGGCCGCTCACTCCGCCGGGTCTACATTGCGACGGTACAACGAGCAAGCGCTAGTGGATGATGTGCGTGCTTTGCTTCGCGACTGGAAGCCTCTGCTAGATACTTCGAAAATGCTCTTCGTCCGTGCGACTGGACAGACGAACCGCAGAACGCTCTTTGGCCCGTACGAAGACCAGGTCCTAACGCCGAATGACAGGCGTCTACGCGGCTTCCCGTTCAACACCAGACGGGCTACTCAGAACGAGCTCATGCGATCGTTTATCGAGTTGACCCGTCTCAAGGTCCGAGAAATGCTGCCGGTTGAAGAAGCCAAAGAGGAAGCCCACCCAGTTCCGAAACCGTCGTCGGGTCCTAAACCTACCAAGCCGAAGCGGTCCGAAGAGGAGGAGACGGCTCTGTTGCACACATCACAGATGCAAGCCTTTATACGGCGGTCCAAACTCCCCGCGCTCTTGTCCTACCTCACCAAGAACCAGCTCACGGCTGAGTTTGTGTTTCAACCCCTGGAGCAGAACCACCACGCGCCGCGGCCACTCCACCTAGCTGCTTCGCAGAATTCAGCACCCCTAGTGTTAGGCCTCCTGTTGAGAGCAGGCGCCGATCCGTGTGTCGTGAATGAGGACGGGAAAACGCCCTTTGAGTTGGCCGGTGATCGAAGCACCCGTGATGCCTTTCGGGTGGCTCGCTCGGAACTGGGCGAAGAGAAATGGGTGTGGGAGCTGGCCAAGGTGCCCGCAGGCATGACCAAGGCCGAGGCCGAGAAGCGGGAGGAGCGGGAGCGGAGCGCAAATGACAAGAAGGAGGCCGAGAGGCGAAAGGCTGAGGAAGAGAGGGTGCGTAAGGAGGTTATTGTTCCTGTAGGGGATAAGAAGCCCAAGGGGAGTGTGGTTGGGGGTCTTCTGGCCAAGACTGCGCAGGAGGTGCGGGAGGAAGAGTGGAGGGGCTTGACGCCTGAGATGAGGGTCAAGCTGGAGAGGGAGAGGCGGGCGAGGGCTGCTGAGGAGAGGCTGCGGAAAATGAGGGCGGGAGAGTGAGCAGATAGGAATACATACTGAAAGAGAGATTTTGGCCAGGCGTGGTTGCTGGCGATTCACGTTGTGTTGCACTGGGCGATGTTGTGTTTCCTGGTTCCTGAGAGGATGTCCGTCACCAGTCCCGTGGGATGGATCATGTACATCTGTGCCAAGCCGTCTCGGACAACCTACTCAGGAGTCAGTTTGACGGACCTACAGGCTAGGCTACAGGCTGCCATGAAGTCAAACGTGTATGTATGTGCATTCAGAATGTCGAAGCTTGTGTGTCGGCCATTCATAAGCCGCAGTGCCCGAGTACATGTGTGAGACCATTTCGATTCACAGTGCCTCCCAAAAAAAAACCGACACATACAGAGAATTACAACGCATGATGTCCGTTCTATATTCAATACGTACGTACGTATCTATGTAATCTCATACATAACATAACATCCCGGAGCAAAAACATGCCATCTACCTACCCCGTAGGAGCGCCGTCAAACCTAGGGCGTGATCCCCGAGTCCCCAGTAATGTTCGCCTCGCTAGACTCCAGCCAGGCAGCTCAAGCCTCAAGCCCAGGGTCCCACATACCCGGACTGGAGCCGCGGCTTTATAGGATGCGGAGCGAGGCGAGGGAATGCAAAGGTAGGTGGACAAGCAAGCATATTAGGTCCTAGGATCTAGGTATGTATAATGTAGCTATATTTGGGGTGGGCCTAGAACCGGATTTGCTTGGCGTTGTACTCCGTATTGGCGTTAAGGTGCAGGGTTTGCTACCTAAGTTGGTCGTTTCTTTGGAGTACATACAGGAGGATATATCTTCTTTGTTTTGCGTATGTTGGTTGGTTTTTCCTTTTTGTGATACGACTCAATGCTCTGGCGTTGGGGGGGGGGGGGGGGGGTCCATATGCGAAATGTGGAAGGTATTTTGCTGGGCGGGCGGATCTATTTTGATTTGTGTAGTGTCGGTACGTAATCTGCAACGGTACCTGCATTTCATGTCTGTAGCTGACGACTTTCGGTTTGATGATTCGGAAGCTGGGGACACTTGGTGCCTTGACGGCCTGACGGCTCGGCGAACTTGGCAGTTGACGACTTGAATTGAAGGTGGTTCTGTTCTTGTTAGCAGCGATGTCTTTATTTATTCTGCTGGCTTTCCTTCTCCAACTACTTATCAGTGATCACTCACTACACTGTGCAACAGAAGAAAGAGCAAACCTGGGTGATGTAAGGTGTTAAAAGACAGAAAAAAACAAGATTAAATTATAAAACCTAGGTAGTTCATTCAGCTGGCGTAACCATACGATAAGCACACTGTAGCCTATAGGTGGGCCACTCCCACGAAATAACTTATACCAAGCCCATGTCCGTAGTCAACGTTGATACGAAACCAAAAAAGCAAACATGAATACCAAACACACGACATGCCTAGCTTGCGGAGTGAGGAAATAAACAAGATGTGGAGAACAAGAGAACAAAGAAAAGCGCCTCTTGAAATGGCATTATCGATCCCGTCCAGCCCAACAAGAGCTAAATCGTGTGCCTGAGTTCCCGAGTCCTGGCGTTTGGTGTTTGTGATGCAGCTTTGCAATGGTTCGTGTTTCGTGCTGTGGTGCCTGACCAGTGTCTACGGTACGCCTAGAGGGCACCGACGCAGCAGTTTAGTATACATAATACAAGTCATGGTTTTTCTAGTTATGTTAGACTATGCTGTGCGACGGAACGGCCGTGCCGCCATCCATGGCGACACGGCTTCCGTCCTAATACCCAAGAGGCTAGGGTAGGGGAGTCAAAGACATGCGGAGTACGGGCGTCGATCTGTCATCGCACGGACACAACCCTTGTACCCACCTTTCTGTGTGCACGCGCCCTCGCACAAGTCATGTACACTTAGACTGACAGAGCCGGCGAGTTGTAGCCGCTGCTGCACGTGGGGCCGGACGAGTCGGCCGCCTGTCGGGCAGTTGGCAGTGGCTTGGCAGTTGGCAGCCATTGGCAAGTGGCAAAGGTGGCGCATTCAGGTACATACACAGGGCAGTCGCGCTCGTGGTCTGGCGGGTGAAACACCATGTTTTCTGTCATGACAAGACGAGACATGGGAGCCCTTAATCGTCCTCCCCCTAATTGATGTAACTGTCTTTCCCCTCTTCCTAAATTGAGTAGCGCCATGCAGACACCCTGCTAGCGCCATGTAGGTACTTGGCTGCCTTCATCACCTAACGAGATACTCCGTACTCTGTATATTCGTCCAAGACGCGTGGAGGTAGAAAGTGACCGCCGTCATTGTAATCTTGTGGCGGTAGCTGAGCGCCCGTAGACTCAAAGACGAAACTGAATGCGAACGTTTTTATAGCCCAATTACCTATAGTGAAGGCAAAGCAGAAACCTCTTTTAAACCTAAGCTCACAGATAAGAGCCGTCTTTTGGCTATCTACTGGCTACTTGTGCTATCATAGCATGCCACCACCGGCCCAACAGTATCGCCGCCCAGGTATAGAAATCTAAAGCCATCACCGGCTTCTACGGGCGTACTTGGCGCCTTCCATTGAGGCCCTGGATTGCTGGCTGCTGCCGCTAGATGTTGCGCAGAGGTTGAACAGTGAATGCTCCGCCAACTTGGCGCTGTTGCGGGCCACCCAGGAGATCAGTCGACGGGGGAATAAGTGTCTGGTGATGGCTTTGAGAACTCATCGCAGCGGCATTGAGGCCCTGCAAAGGTTAGCATCAGGCGCTGCTGAGGCGGACCTGTACCGGGTCGCGCGTGAAGGTCGCTGCAACGATGAGGTAGATGGGGAGCTCATTTTTGAGTCGAGGAAGTCGAAAAAAAGAAAGTACGTTTGTATAGCATAAAACGCGAGGTCACGAAGCTGACGATCGACACTGGACAGATGATGGTAAGATGTCACGACATCGAAATCTGTCTTCTAGTTTTCGAACGCGAATGTGTCTTGTAAGTTGTTGAAGGTGACTGGAGCCAGCTAAGTACCTATATGGCGCTAGTAGGGTGGCTGCATGTCGCTAACCCCTTTAGGTAGAAGGGAAGGACAATTACATTGGTTAGGGGAAGGACGATTAAAGTCTCCCGACGAGACATGCAGCACGCAGTACGCGCTTGATAGCCTCGTGGCTTCGGTGAGCACCGTTCGTCCCATCATGTCAGACATCGTGTTTCTTGGATTCGCGAGAACTTCCTACAGGGGCTTCGTCTCGCGCGTTCATGCGCGTCGTGACGTGTACTTCATGCTACCGGAACCTCAAACAGCGCCAGCTTTCACGGAGTCGCCTCTCTCACATTGGCCTCAAACTGGCGGAACCTGCCTTCTGATTCTGAAACCAGCCAGCAAGTGGTTCCTGGTTTCGACAGCGACAATCATGACCTGTTACGACGCGAAACCATGGGGCCATTCGGAACTTTTGGTGTCGAACTGTCGATTCCTTTGACGGGTATGTGCGTCAGGACTCGGGACTTGAACCGGACGCACGGCCGTCGAAACAGGCTCCACGATCTCGCTGCTTCCCTCGTGAGTCGTGAAACAAGAGGGCTAGAATGGCTGCCCAGTTGGCTTTCGTGTGGCGCCCACCGCGTAACGATGTTGCGAAGTCGGTCGCAAATCGACCCGCCGAGCTATTCGGTTTGATCTCGTGGGCACTGGGCGCATCGTTTTGGAATGAATCACGCAGCTGCAGCCTGTTTTACGGCGGTAGGTAGAAGGAGTTGCCGCGTAAAAGGGAAAAGCAAGCTCGCAGGCAGACAAGGCAAAAAGGGGCACATAAAAAAGGGGAAAGAGTCTCGTCTTCCAGGCTCCCGGACGGCCTAGCGGCGGAGTCGGCTAGGCCAACGACAGCAGGAGCATGCGATTGGTTACTGAGGCGCCTTGCAGCTGATGGCCCCGCTGCTACTGCAGACTTGGTCGTGGCAACGTGACGAAGGGAAAACGGGGTTTGACTCAAAACCAACACCAAAGCCGGCTGACAAAGCCGGGACGCACCGATTCAACCACTCTCCATCCTCCATTCTCGTCTCCAACCTCCACTCTTCACTTCACTTCTCCGTTTCCCATTCCCGTCTGCAGCTCAGGCCGCCTTCCGTCCCCGTCTTGTCGCACCGGCCGGCGCCATGGGGCCGGGGGGGTGCGTGGACAAACAGCGCTTGCTTTGCTGGGCTTAGACGGACAAGTCAACACATCTTTGACCTTCACGTTTCCTCTAAACCGTTCGTTCAACGGCGCCGCCGTGCGCCCTGTGAGCCTCTCGCATAGCGAATACCCGCGCTCATCATGGTCCGTACCTCGATTTCCACTGCTGTATAGCACAGCCCCGTTGGCTAGCCCATTCGTGGACATGGGCTGTTGGGAGGGTGTGCAATTTGTCGTCGGATTGCCAACGCGAGAGAGAGTTCCGAAAAGATGCGCCCGCCGGTGGCCAAAGCCAAAAGAAGAGTTTGTAGAGTGAGTGGCCCAAGCAAGAAGTCTGGAGACGATCGATGGGGGCATCGAGCATTGGGGAGTGGGCCAACACAGAATGGCGCACTACACTCATGGCCCGGGACGTATATATGCCATGATCTCCCACCATGGATGTTGCTGTTTTTTTTACTCTATGTCCTTTTCTGCTCGGTATCCTCCCTCCTTTGCTCCCGGTTTCTATTTGGGCATCATTGTCATCTTTTTACATTCTCTTTACACGCTCAAAGTCATTCTTTTCCTTTGACTCGTCCGCCTGCCTAGATCTGATTTCATAACTGGATTCTGACATCACGTTCAACGCGCACACTCACACGCTCTCTTATCTTCAGTAACCACGTTTCTCAAGATGAAGCACAACACTCTTTCCCTTGCGATCGCCGCTGCTGGCGCTCAGCAAGCTGCTGCTACTTTTGGCCTACTCAATGGTCTTCTCGGCGGTAACATCGGTGCCGGTCTTCATGCCGGCGTCAATGTCAATGCCCATGCTGGAGCCGGTCTCGGTGGAGGTGCTTCCTTCGACTTCGGTTCCGGTTTCACCACGGCCTCATCGTTTAAAACGCCGCACAATGTCGACAACCAGTGTACCCCGGCGCAGGAGAAGGGCTGGGATTTCAAAGATCTTCCTACTGGCAGCTTTAACAAGTACCTTGGCTTCCAATTCGGCGGTGGCTGGAGCTGCGAGGCCTCTACCCGCGGTATGCTCCAGGGCCGCACCTTTGGCAACATCGCCAAGGTCATTTCCGGTCTTTGCCCCTTGAACGGCGGTCTCGACATTGGGGTCGGTGCCAGCGCTGGTGTCGATGCTTTCTCTATTGGCAGCATCGACCTGTCTACTGAGTTTGATGCCCGTTTGGAGTTCCACTACGACATGCAGGACGGTAGTGTCTGCAAGCACTCTGCCGACTGCAAGAAGGGTGGCTCTACCGTCGTCAACACCCAGTGCGGTGGTGCCAAGAAGGTGAAGATCGTCTATCCCTCTCAGCCTTCGACCAGCAAGAACAGCTGCAAGATCTCTTGCCACAAGATCTCATGGCACTGCGGCAAGGGTAGCTCCCCATCTTCCCCTGGCAAGGTCTCCATCCCCGGCACCCTGACTGCTTCTGGTTCCTCGTCTACCATTAGCATCCCCGGTGTGACCACAACTCCCGACATGGAGACCACCCCCGGAGTTACCACTTCTGCCACTTCGGCCACCTCTGCTACCACCTCCCCCGGCCAGGACACTACTCCCAGCTATCCTGGAGTTACCTCTGCTGCCACTTCTGCCACTTCTGGTACCACCTCCGCCGGCGAGGACACCACCTCTAGCTATCCCGGAGCCATCACTTCTGATACTTCGGCCACCTCTGGTACCACCTCCCCCGGCCAGGACACTACTTCTAGCTATCCCGCAGGTACCTCTGCTGCCACTTCTGCCACTTCTAGCATGCCCGGAGCCAGCACCAACACTATTCCTGGCGAAGAGACCACTCCCAGCACTTCTGAAGCCAGCACCAACATTCAGCCTGGCACCACCGACGTCCAGTCCACCCAGTCGACCTCAGGGCCTGCTACCTTTGTTACCAGCATGAGCTCTGCTGAGTGTCACGCTTGCTCTTCTACCGAGACCAGCTTTCTTACTGTCCCTGGAGCGGTGACCACCGTCCCTACTGGTGACATGCCTCAGCCAACCACGCCCGGCGGCAAGTCTTCTTCCCCCTGCCCCGAGGTTGTCCCCAGATGTCTCAACACCTTCTTGGAGCTCAAGTCCAAATGCAAGCACAACAAGGACGCGGCCTGCTACTGCCCCAACAAGGACTTTGTCAACTCTGTCTTCAACTGCATCTACGCCCACGGTGAGAGCGACAATGTTGTCTCCGAGGCTATCTCCTTCTTCCAGGGCATGTGTGGACAGTATATTCCTCAGAACCCAGCTATCGCCACTGGCTGCAAGCCCATCATCGAGATCATCACTGTCACCGGCACGCCTCGCATCACCAATGTTCCCTACACCACTGTGGCATACTCCGGTCCCAACGCCGGCCCCCCTGCCGTTGTGACGGTTCCAGTGATCGTTATGCCTACTGGCCCTGCCGCCGGTGCTCCTCAGCCTACTGCTCCTGTCGTCGCTCAGCCCACCGCTCCTGACGCGCAGCCAACGGCCCCTGCAGCTGGCCAGGCCTCTGTCCCTGCCGTCGCTCAGCCCAGCACGCCTGCCGCCACGCCCTATACTGGCGCACCCGGCGCATCTTCTCCTGGTGCTTCTTCTCCTGGCGATTCTGCCCCTGGCTACGAGTCCGTCACTGTGCCAGCCGCGAGCGGTACCGGTGCTTACACCCCTGGTGCCAACCCCACTGGCAGTGTGCCCGTGACGGCTGGTGCAGGACGCGTTGGCGCCGGCATGTTGATTGCTGCCGTCGCTTTCATCGCTGCTCTATAAGCGACCTACAGTGGAGCAGGTTCATAGGAGATGTTCAATTTCGACGGGGAATGTCTCGAGCATAAGTAATGCCTGGTAATTTTATTTCTGGCCTTGTGTATATCTGCATAATATTCCTAGCACATATGGATACATACTCGGTTAGGACAGGGTTGTTGTGTAATGTATTGACTGATTTATTATTATCTTTTCCTTTTGCTTTTTTCAATCTGATTCCTCGGTCAGGTTTGGCATGTAATGTATTATCAGAAAACAGATAGTTAGAGGAATTTATTAGGACCATCTTGCGAAGGTGCTCTAAATTAAAAAGTCACCTCTTAATTCTGCATTCTGGTGACTCTTGCACGGGACACCCTGATAACATAAGGTGTCTACTAGTAGCACAACTTAAAATGTTCACATAGCGAGCCTGGACAACATCTTTCCATCGTAGTCGCAAAAACATGTTCCCAGACGTAGACTTTCATTTGCGACCATCATCTCGTCACACCATCTCGCATACGTCACACTTGCTCCCTGCCTCCTGCAGAGACACATTCGCAATATCATCGAGAGAGCAATACCCAGCAATAACTCAATACCCCATACATTACATCTCAACACTATGCTCAAGTTCAAGCAAGTATGCTGGCAGCTGAGTCGTCAGACTCACTCTCGGCCTTCCTCTTCCACTACACTACTGAGTCCCATGATCACTCTCTCTGATCCTGACGAGTCAGTGGCAGTGTCCACGCGACTCCGCGCCCACCACCCCTGAAACAAAAACTTGGAAAAGTCCCAATCTACTAGTTAAATGCAGCATCCTACTCCGTACATAACCTCAAGCCTCTTCTTGCTCATCTCGCGCTATCAATGTACTTCCAATCCTACATGTTCCAAAAATAACCACAACATTGAACAGCTTCTCAAATCGTTCATCGCTCGCCCCTGTTTTACACAGCCCCCTTCGTTCCTGTCCTGCGCTTTGGCCCCAATTCCTGGTCCCCAAGACTTTGAGTCTTCGCACAATAGGTAGTAGGTATGTTAGGTACCGAAGGGGATTGGGAGGCATTGGCGCCACAAGGCACCACTTTTTCGATAGGCAGGTCATGGTTTGCGATCTGCACTGGGGCAATGGGGGGGGCGTTGGTGGCTTCAGGGGTTAGAACTTGTTTCGTGGTCGGGATGCCGGTGGGGGAAGGGGGGGGGATTTGGTGCTAATTTGGTGGAACTGAGCTTGGAATGCTGGTTTGATGTATCATGTGCTCTGATGATGCGATTCTGATGCAGTGAGATGCGGTGTGTGTGCGGTGAGATGCGGTGTTGATGATGAGCTCCATTCTTATCTTGAATATGGCCTCAACGAATGAGAGAGAACCCCATGCAGCTTGTAAAGACCAGTATTCAGTCGCCCGGCCGCTTTGTCTCCGTGGCGGATGGAATGGAGCGTCGGCATTGTGTTGCTTCTTGGTGTGATGGGCCCGGGGGCAGAATCTGCCAGCTAAGGCAAAATTGGAATAACTGCAGCGTAACACGATAGAAGACAAGCCTAGGAATTGGGCAAGGAAGATGGAAGATACGAGAAAGAAAGAAGTACGTAGGAACGAAAAAGTACGGAGCAGAAAGTGGAACTGGTCGCTGGCATGGAACAGATATAGGTAGAGTTGCTGAACTCTTACAACATCCGTCTGTCAATTGACTAAAACCTTTATTCCCTCCCTTACCCGCCCCCGTTCTCCATCATCTTCGATCCTCTGTAAGAATAACAGGGAATAGGTATGTAGAGAGAATACTACACAGACAAAGAATTATTCGCTATTTGCATATAGATGCTTTCACATGAATTGTGCGGCAGAAGAAGACGACTGACGCAGCAAAGAAGGCGAGGTACCGAAATGAGCGTCTGATCGTGATTCTCGCCAACCACTAGGTAGCTTGGTAGGTCCATGTCCATCTCGCGGCGTGGCGACTCAAGACATGGTAGGCGACTCAAGATGCTGAGCGGTGAAAAAGAGGTTCTTGCATAAACATATGTACTCCGTATAGGCAATGAAATGAAAAAAAAAAAAAAAAAAAAAAAAAAAAAAAAAAA
>SRPQ01000455.1:0-19433 GCA_018360075.1 Claviceps cyperi
GAGACGCCATCAGCGTTCCACAGGTTTTTAGAAGCGACTCGGTTTTTCACGGACATTTGTCCCAGGGGATAGGGGAAGTCGGGCTACCCGGGTTTTGATGGGGTTTTGATGGTCGGGATTTTTGTAGTTGCTTTTCTGTTCTTTCTACATTCTTGTTTTCGTCGAAATTTTGTGGTTTTGTTTTTCGACCGACCGGCGCCTTCTGCGACACTCTCCCCCAACAGGAGATCAGACAATTACTACCCGCTACGGGCCATGACACTAGACAACGCTGCGGTAACCGGCGACAGCAGTCTCTTATTTTTCTTGATTAGTACTAGATAGGTGTTTTATGTAGTGCACCTAGCCTTAGACCGCCCACTCGCCCCGGTGTCGAGATCGAGATCGACACCCCTCCGCATGCTGGCGACCCTACTACCTGCAGGGAAGCTCGCTAAAGCTCACAACCTGATCACTCGTGCCCTCTCCCCTGGCAGTTAGTTCCAGTCCTCATTCTCCCCCTCCCACCCCCATCGCAGCCTCACACCGGGCGCGCGTATGGACCTTCTTTGGTGGCAACCTCCTTCTCCCCGAATGCAACGGGATTTCTCCTCCCCGTTCCACCTGTTCACGGACGCCTCCAGTAAGGGCATTGGCGGTTTTTACTACCAAGGCGGCACGGCACAATCAGACTGGGCTCCTACTTCCCACGGAGTCCACCCTGCACATCAATGTCGGAAGCTGGTCCTGCGAAGAGCCACCACAACGACTCTCGCTATCAGACCTTCCCCGGCCCGGCAGGCCCATATGCGGCTCACACCGCCCAAACACGCATTTTGACAAAAACTCGGTCTGCATCAATGGTGGCGTAGTGAATCAATGTACATAGCAGGATGCTTGGCACTTGCTGTAAAATTCTCGAAGCGCAGGGTAGGTGGGAAGACCTGGAATCCAATGACAGACCGAGCATCCACAGTACTTTGGCATGGTAGAGCTGCAGAGAAAGATATATATGTTCGGTTTCATGAAAGTCTGACATTCCTCTCATCTACCTACTGGCGAGACGACTTCTCTTGGAACAATGTCGAGATATTCGCCGCGAATGAAAGCAATGGACCCCATCGATGATCGGGCGGCACTTTCGGGGGCGAAGCGCCCCAGAGTCGACACATGATTACATAAGTGGCTGACGTCAGGAACCAGAGTGTCGCGGACGCGGCAACCCTCGACCTGCCAAGTTGCGTCGTCATGCCTTACCTACTTGGTGCGTATGTGGCTCCCGAACCGCGTAATCTACATGATCAACAGGCCCTGGCTTTATCATCTGTACCGAAAACGATCCCTCAATAACCTCGCCATTAACATAACTCTAATTATCCATCTCGCATTCCAACAGGCTCTACACTCTTGGAAGATATATGACACAGTATCTTGGCTCTGTCGTCTTACTGAGCTTCATCATGGCGCACATTTCGTCCAACCTCCTGCTTCATCGATTTAGGCAAATGAACATGTCGGACCCTCCGCCGCCGCCAGAACCTCATGCTTCCAACAAATCAGACTCTGAAGACTACTATCGCCCAACGCCGACTGATGTTATAGTTGCGCATATTATGCTTACCCGATCGATAAAGCTACCATGGGAGCTGGTGGATTCCATCTTCGATATGGCTGAGTACTGGGCCCATTCCATCAACGTGATCGAATACCAGGCAGAGCAGCAGGATCATCTACGCATCAGTGGGTCTTCCGGCATGCAAGACAGGTTCCTCGTGAGTCATTCTACTTCGCGCGTTCAGCGGATCTTTATTCACTGGATGCTGACGTCTATCTTTTTTTGACGATGTCCTATAGCTTCGGTCATATCCTCTAGGCTTGACGGGTATCGATGGACAAGACTCCTTGTCTCAGGAACTAGCCTACGACACACACGATGCAAAGACGCTTCCGCTGCAGAGCGATTGCGCTCCCTCTTACTTCTCGAGACTGGCCAAGTATCCGACACCTCGACTCCTGAACCCAGCCCGGAAGATTGTGTTCAAAATGAAAAGCCGCGATCAGGGCTGGGGTGGCGAACCAGACCTAAAGGGGACTTACAAGGCATCCTGGACATGGTTCGAAGCAGGGCTCGAACGATTTGATTCCGAAGCAAAATGTGCGTCATTTTTCTTCAATGGAAGCAAATGGGCCGCTTCAATCTACTAATGATTTCTCACAGGCAATTCGCAATGCACTCTCGATGTACGCGAGGGCGACGAGGAAGCGAAAACACCAGTATTGCCTGTGTGTAGCTTGCGACCTATTCAACCCAAGATTGCCCGGAAACATAGCAGAAGCGAGACCACGAACGGTGATGGTACAAACCAAGACGAGCCCAATGAGCCCGACAATCCCGAGGACATGTACGGATACGTCCATCCTTTAAATGCACCTTCTGAATGGCTGATTCAGTGCAATAAAACCGCGACGGGCGACTGGCAAGAGCATACAGTCACCTGGTCATACTTGGACGACGTGAATCCGAACTCTGATGCAGGTACAGCCCTCGAAGACCGAGGACGCGGGCGTTCAACAGGCGATGGCTCTCTTGTGCGAAGTCTACGCATGGGTGACGTGATTACGATTTGGGGAAAAGCCAGATTTCCAGGCTGGGTGAATTCCATCGAATACGTCAAGGTTGAGGTGTATTGGGCCATGTAGCGAGGCACACGGAGTGCTAGATTTCGAAGATGGGCTGAATCCGTTGGTAATGTCGAGACGAAGATGCATTGGGGGCGTAGTGAGGCATACAGACAAACTCAAAGGACGGGCTAAACTCATTGAACACGTTAAGATTTGAGGTATGTTGGGCCGGCATGAGGCGCACGAAGTGGTATAACAGTACAGAGCAGTTGAAAGGAGGTGGTTATCTCTCCTTCTAGATGTTTCCTTTTCTTTTCGATAGTAGCGTTGGCAGTAAAACACATACCAATTGCAATATTTTACTGAAGGTCTTCAGATTCGACGTCAAGTGCCAAGCCAAGTATTCAACTTTGGCTGCCATGCTGCTGATATGTGCCGCACTGATGTACCTTAGGTACCTGGTTAGGTACCTCTAAGGTACGGAGTAGTAAGCAGTGTTCGGTCGTCCAATGACTGACCAGTGAGTCGTGACAAGTACTCCAGACGATCACGTCAGCACTTCACAGCTGACCAATCAGCAACTCTCAGTATGCAACAGTAATCACAGACAGGTACCTCTTAGCTTGTACGTTGCTCCACTCCTTCGAACGCGCCACGTGTGACTCCATGCTGACGGCGGATGCTCGATGCCCCTCTTCCACGTTTTTCTTCTGCTTCCTCAGCCTTCATGTTCATCCCCTGTGCCCACAGTCGCGATCAGACAATGCCCTCGCCGCCAACAGGCCGCCCGATATATGGCGATAAACGAAGATTGCTTTCCGGGTGGGGAATGCCTCCATTGTTGAACCCAATTGGATTGTGCGACCCCACAGGGGCCAGGACCTCATCCCCGCTAGCGCAGCGTGTTTCATGCTAGAGTCGAGGAACCCGAACGGACCGGCTCGAAACCCCACGATAACCGACCCAACGCAACACCCGACAGGCTCGCGAAATATGTCGGCAAGATGATGAAGCGGGAAACTTCGACCGAAAACTTGCGCGATGCCCAAGGAAAAGCCATTCCGCTCCACACCCAGTCGGCAAGATCGCAGCCTTCTGCCTCCGTCAGCAATAGTAAACCTCGACAAAAGCGGTGGGCTCCGAAAGTAACAACAGGTTGCAAGACTTGCCGGTTCGTGTATAGACACCTGTCACTAGGCCCTCTCCGGATGACCTGCCCTTTGTTTCGCCTCTCCCTCCTTTCTTTTTCTTCGAGTTTTGAGGCTCGTGAGTCCTATTTCTGAACTGACTTGGAGATACTAGAGCACGACGAGTAAAATGCGACGAGGCAAAGCCGTACTGCAAACAATGCATTACGCGTGGACGATGGTGCGAATACGCCGCACCGTCTCCTGCCAAGATCACCAACGCCAAAAATGGAGAAGGAGGTTCGAAGAAGTTGAATGCCAAAGATGAGGCCCAGGACTACACAGCAAAGGACGGGCCATCTGATGTTGAACTATCTTCGCAGTACATGGAAGTGGCCATGCGTATGAAGAGAGAGTCGGAAAATCCGTGCAAGACGATCGCTCGAGGCCCGAAGCCACCAAATTGGGATGTTGTTGAAGGCATACGATACTGTTGGTTCCGCCGCTGTTGCTTGTGTTGATCATTTTCTGTTCTTTGCTTTTACCCCCTTTTTTCCTTTCTTCCGGAAGAACCCCCACATCGTCACGAGTCGAAACCACAAAATACCGCTTTCGGAACTGACACTCATCTTCTACCAAAATAGTCTATCAGGTTATGGCCCCAGAACATCTTTCCAACTCCCTCGGAGGAAGTGAATACGATAACCAATTTGTCGGAACTCCTACTGTGATCGTCAAGCATAGCTTCCTCATGGTCGTCACAGCACACCGTATCAAGGCTGCGAGTCGGGATCGGGGTGTCTTACCCGCGCCTGATCAGCTTGTGTCTCTGGACCACATATGGGCCAGGTTCTATTATCACATGTCGCATTCTCTCGAGAGGGTCAACCGCCTCATTGCGAGTCCACAGCCCGCTATTGGCGCGTTTTACAGAATCATGGATATTTTGCATGTTGAGGTACGTATCACGCAACCCGTCTTCGCTGCCCTTGGCGCCACGAGTGTGATTTGCAATACAGAAAAACACCAACAATAGAAACAAGGCCTGGGTACGGATAGTTTTGCTGACACTGCTCACTTTCGGTAGCTCACGCTTCTCAACCAGACTTGGCGGCTTCATATAGAAGGCTGCGCGACGCTCATCCGTCTTTATGGCGGTGTGCACAGAGTGCTGGACCTAAGTGCTGGCCAGCCTTCGCCGATCTTGGCCATACAGCTTATGCTCATGTACGAAAACCCTTCTATCGTTCTTGTCATGGTCGTGTGCTTCCATGCATAGATACTAATATAGATGCCGCGATGTAGCATCGCCACCATGACGAACACGACTAGCCCGGCGAACGACCAGATCCGCGCGTTCTCGGACTGGACCACGCCCGAGATCCGCACCGTCTACTCCACCACTATGTACTCGGAGATGCCCTGTCCAACCCATCTCTTCCTCAACATCATCCAGATCAATCGTCTCAGAGCGCAGGCAGCGAGCGGTGCCTCGTACAGGGACGTCATCTACGCCAGCGCGCGTGAGATATTTGCCAGCGTGGAACGGTTCTCGCCCGAACACTGGACAGAACCGTATATCTTCCCCACGAACCCCGGCTTGAACCTGGTGGCTCGGATCTTCAAAACAGCCGTGACGCTGTATGGAATCCTTTCGTTGCCCCCGCCGCCCTTGTCGACGGACGTTGCTCCCGCTTTGGACGGCCTAGCAGTACACCATCACAACACAGCACCCATGGTCTCGTCGTACGAGAGGTCAAGGCTGGCATTCCGCGACAAGCTCATGCGGGAGGTCTGCGAGGCCATTAGCACTAGGCCCGTCAAGATCTGGCTCTCGTGGCCCCTGGCGGTGCTCGGTGCGGCCCTGTTTGATGGATTGGCAGCCAACAAGGCGATTGTGGAGCAGTATCTCATGAAGATTGGCGTCGCGCCGCAGACGTACTGTGGTCCAACTATCACGCTGATGAAGCTCAGGGCCTTTTGGGCGTCGGGCAAGCGAGGCTGGGAGGATTGCTTTGACGAGTCGTCTCCCGTGATGGCATAGGAGATGATGCCACGACGATGCTGACGCGCCGTGCATCTCTTTGTGTCACTGTCTACCGTTCTATACTCTTCTTCTCTTCTCATTTCACTTCTTCTTCCTCTGTGAAGGCTTCTTTGGGGCGGTTTTTTTCTTCTTTTTTTTTCTTTTTTTTTTTGCGCAGGATGGCCGGTGAGTGTGGCAAGATTGATGGACTTGACGTACAAGAATGTACTTTGGATATTCGCATTTTTGATATTGCATACTGTAAGGAGATTCCGTCTGGAAAGCATATTCTTTCCTTTCTTGTACTCCATTTTGTTTTTAAAAAAAGCAACCTGATCCGCCAGATGGATCATTTTGCAATATACGAATTTCCCTTGGCATAGGCAGCATGTGAAGGCATTCAGTGAAAGCCGTTCCAGTTGAAAGTGATGCACCCAGTCCTGAACGATTCAACTTTGTAATTGTTGTTGACACAAGTGTGTAGCATGCGTCTGCCCTGCCTATTGTTCCCTCCGGGTTGACCAGTGATGCACATGCAAAAGGAAACTCGATGCAAATATTTACACGAGGTATCTTTTCTCTGGCCTGCCACGATTTTGATCTAGTACCACCCATCATGTGTGATATTGAGCCCTGTTGGGCGCACGGATGAATTAGTGTGAGGCTTCTGAAGCTTGAAGCTTTATATCTGGTGTGCAAATGTCAAGTTCCCCAACCCGTCAAGGCTGATAGATGTGCATGTCGGAATGCTGAACAGACTTCATGCAACGCATATACATCACAAGACTGGCCAACTTCGTCTGCTATAATCCCCTGCAGTCGCTTGCGCAAAGTGTGTAGAACTCATCGCCATGCTATCGGCCCAAGCTAATTTACCTGACTGCCTCCATTCTCGTCAACATCAGCACTCCCTGAACCCCCCTGCAAAAACGGCAAGACGGCACCAACTTGAAGCCTACAAGTCTCGCCGTAGCTTCATATGCCGATTCACGTCCTTATACAACAAGTACCGAAACCTCCCCGGCCCTCCCGCATAACAAGCTTGCGGACAAAACGCCCTCAACCACATAAAATCCCCCGCCTCAACTTCGACCCAATCCTGATTCAAACGATACACAGCCTTCCCCTCGAGCACATACAGCCCATGCTCCATCACATGAGTCTCCGCAAACGGAATCACACCACCCGGCTGAAAAGTCACAATATTCACATGCATATCGTGCCTCAGATCCCCCGGATCCACGAACCGCGTCGTCGCCCACGCGCCATCCGTCCCAGGCATCGCCATCGGAGCCACATCCCTCTCATGCCGCACCACTGCCTCAGGAATCTCCAACCCAGGCACCAGCTCGTACGCCTTTCGGATCCAGTGAAAGCGCGCAACACTTCTCCCGCCCTCCCCGTCTCCGAAGTTCCAGAGGGTCCACTCACTCGCAGGGGGTAAGTACGCGTAGCTTCCCGGCTCGAGAGTGTGGAGTTGATCCCGGACTGTAAGCGTGAGATGGCCCTCCACGACGAAAAGAACGCCCTCGGCCTGAATGTCAAGTTCGGGCCGTGAGCTCCCCCCTTGGTACTGCACCTCCATGATGTACTGGGAGAAGGTCTCTGCGAAGCCGGAAAGCGGACGGGCAATGACCCAGAGGCGGGTTCGTTCCCAGAAGGGGAGTGAGGAGGTGACGATGTCGCTGAAGGTGCCTTTGGGGATCACGGCGTAGGCTTCGGTGAACATGGCGCGGTCAGTGAGGAGTTGGGTTTGGGGGGGGAGGCCGCCAGAGGGGGCGTAGTAGGAGTTCATGTTGCTCATCATGGCTGCGATGGGCTGTGGTGGGTGATGTTGTGCCTCGTGGTGTGTGATGGCACCAGGGCGTTGCGACTCGCGAGGTTACTGATCGTTGCTGCAGGCTGACTGACACTGGTGGTGTTGAGATGCCGAGAGATGGGCGTGCTGCCTATCAGTCTTGTCGGGGGATAGTCTTGGAACAATGCAATGGATCCCGCTGTTGGTGCATAGACCTCATGATCATGATAACGACGTTGTTGGTTGGCATTGGCAATCAGTTACATACAGTAAGTTCCGGAGCTGTACTTTGCCGACATCGGCTGCAAGTTTGAGGACGGACAAACCTCGGTTCAGTCATGTGTTTGGTGGAGATGGGGAGCTTTGAGGAGAGAGGGGGAGGGTGGCGCTAGCAACAAGTCCAAGTCATCATCGACTCAAGCAGGGCATTTGGACGTAGCCTCGTTTTAGCACCAAACTTTCGTGCGCAAAGCTTTCATTCATCACTGCTGTTTGCATCGCCCTGGCTCAACTTGCAGGGTCCACATTGCCATCATCATAACACGTCTCGGCAGAATGATATTCCCACTAGCAATACAAAGTCTAAGAGTACAATACACCCAGTGAGAGGTGTGGAGAAGCCATACATCATCGCATCGCATCGCTTCAAGGTCGAATAAAAAAGACTTCAGTTTTCATATATACAGCCCCTCATTGAATGAGGGGCGATTGGTCAAGGCGACGACACCATCAGTCGCCGCGCTAGCTTCTGCAGAGAGCGCCCTCGCAGTCGTGCTCATGATGCTGGAGACGAGTTGCTGTTGACTCTCTGGGCCTCCTTGTCCTTATGTTCGTCGGTCCAGACGGCGGTGGAACGGCCCGAGGTGATGGGGTTGACTCTTTGGACGTACATGGCGTCAATTTCCTCGAGGCTGCGGTCTTTGGACTCGATGACGAAGAAGAAGACGATGAGCACGAGGGCGGCACAGCAGCCGGCAAAGACCAGGCCGTACAGGTAGTCAATCTCGTCGGTAATGAATCGGGTGCTATAGAAATTTTATCAGCTATTGTCACGTGTAGCCGTAAAGGCCGTTTTGCCCGCCAAGACAAAAAAAAAAAAAATAGTCATTGCCATCAATTGACTTACAAGAAGGAGATGAGGCTGCGCAAGAAAAGTTAGCGCGTTGTTCAATCTTTACTCCAGACGAAGACGGTATACTCACAAGTTCCACAACCAATTCGAGGCAGTGGCAAGACCCATGCATGTGCTGCGGAAACGCGAAGGATAAAGCTCTGCGTTGACGGCCCATACCAAGGGACCCCAACTGACAGCAAAGGCAGCAATGGCCAAGCAGGAAAAGGTGACAAGGGCGGATCCGGCTTTGGGAGTCAACGCAGGGTTGACAGGATCAAGGGCGAAATGGCCAACGAAGGCGTAAATACTAGATTACCCATGTTAGCTCGTTGACTTGACCTTTTGGCCATGTGCATGTCAGGTCCAGTGAACTTACAAGAAACACATCATCATCCAGGCAGCACCAATCATGAGCACAGCACGACGGCCAAATTTCTTGGTGATCCAAAGAGAAACAATGGTACACAACACGTTCACAGAGCCAAGAATGATCTGGGTGACGTAACTGTCGCTGATACCGGTCGCAGCGAACACAGTGGTGCCAAAGTAGAAGAAGAAGTTGGCTCCCGTCAGTTGCTGACCAGCCTGCAGAACTACGCCAAGAATAGTGCGATACAACATGCGAGGCGCGGTCCAAATTTCCTTCATGCTGAACTCGGCCGCCATTTGGCTTTCCTCGTCCAGATTGGCCTGAATGTCTGCGACCTGTTGCCTGACGCCTTCCGACTCGACAGGTAGGCCAGCGAGCTTGGCAATGGTAGCTCTCGCACGCTCGACCTTTCCGTGACGGCAATCGTAGCGAGGGCTTTCGGGCATGAAGAGAATTCCGGTTCCCAAAATCAGGGCCCAGGCAAAAGACAAGCCGCTGGGAATACGCCAAGCAGAACTGTCGAGTCGTTCGTGGGTGCCAAAGTTGACCATTTCCGCAGTCCAGATACCGAGCGTGATGAGAAGCTGATATGAGGCAACAATAACTCCTCGAATAATGGGAGGTGCACACTCGGACTGGTACATGGGGACGACGACGGAAAGCGCGCCAATGCTGATACCACTGACAAGACGACCAAGAGCAAACTGAATCCAGTGACTGGAGGAGGAGATTTCGATTGTTGTTCCAACGCAGGTAAAGAAGGCGGCAGCTGAGATGCACATGCGGCGACCAATGATATCTGACATCTTGCCTGCGATGAGAGAGCCGAACAAGGCGCCAATGCTCACCATGCCCACGATTGTTCCTTGTCGAGCCGCACTAAAGGTGTAATTGTCGAGTTCTCCACGCTCGCCGAATCGTTCCGCAAAGTCATCCATGAGAAAGAAACCAGAGATTTGACCACTATGTGTATTCTTGTTAGCTCTCTGACATGCCTCTTCACTGAAATTGGGTCGCAATGGTCTTGGTCCATGGCACAAGCATACCTGATGTAGCCGAAGATGAAACCGCCCATACTGGCCACGCCGCCTTGGAACAAAGCCAGGGCCGTAACCTTTTGATGTTCCATAGTCACCGCTGTGTGGTCCGGTTCGCTTCCATCGCTCGTGGGAGCATTGGCATGCTCAACGATCTTCTTCTTCATGAACCCCATGGCTGGTTGCCTGATGCGCTGCTCAATTCAATGGCTGGCGTCTGATCTATGCCGGATGGGACGGCAGCGGCGGCTGATCCTGATGGGAGAGATACAATAGACAGATGTCGGAGTAAGCTGAAAAGGTCCGGAAGGCAAGGCTCAGACAGACTCAAGTCTGGGTTCAAGAGCGTGTTTATAACAGAGCAGCTCTCAGACGCATAATAAAGCCCATGTGGCATTGGCAGGGTGGATATCGGACGGCGGCGGCCAACACGACTGCGCGGGCAACATTCGGACTACTCTACTCCGTACGGAGCCCAGGGTGTGTACAAGCTTCAAAGTCACCCACATAACATGGGTACTCCGCATGGACCCGGAAGACTGCATATGGCTAGCGCCTGCCGCAAACATTCAATCTTCCTTGTCTGCTGCGGAAGCGGAGTACATAAACACGACTATCTGCTTTATTGAACACGCATGACCACGCTACGCCCAAAATGGACGTACGTAGCTCTCCCTATGTTTGTATGCAGATATACTTCTCTTCACACATGTATCTCAATGTACAATTTCGTGTGCACATGTACTTGGCTTCATTCCATGTATTTTGAATGTTTTCCCCTCATGTACCCCTTGTGATTGAGCAATGTAGTAAATCGAAACAGTGAGCACTCGGGGACTATCAAATTGTCGTGTTGCGTTGTCTAGAGCTGAGAGCTGTGTAAAGCCACCTATTGTGGCCTCTGTGCCGCCGGATAATGCAATGTAGCCATAGAACCTGATGCCATGTCTTGAGTACTTTGGCTGGCTAGATATCCAGGATGCTGCGATGGCCAAGGAACTGCGGGGAAAGTGTGAGAGTGCGGCAAAGGAGGATGCTGTCCTACAAAAGCTGCCTGACGTTTTGCTCTCTTCTTCAGCGTTGACGTGGCCGAGGATGCATTGTCTTGTTTCGTTTGAGGCCCGACCTCACGAACAAGCGAGGTACATTACCCTCTCTCCCGTCAGTGCTCATTATCCTGCCTAATGGAGCGGTGTGTGAGCAGCGCGCACGAGAGGGCAATTTAGAATGCGTGGGCAACAGAGGCTAGAGCAGTTATGTAGTTGAATACTTCATGAATGAAAGTGCTGGTGATGAGTTGGGAAGCAGCGCCGGACGAGAAAAAGCTTAGGAACCCGGGGATGAAGCAAAGTATATGTGCATACGAACATATAAGTAGAGATACGCAGATGAACAGAGGTATATTTGCACACGAAACTACATCGAGGTACATAAATGAATGGAAGTATATCTAGGTACATACAAATAGAGAGAGACAAATATCTATTTTGGGTTTAGCGTGGCTATGCGTGTTCGATAAAGCAGATAGGCGTGTTTATGTACTCGACAAGGGTGTGCCGAAAATCCCTTTCCTTCCCTTCTTTTCTTTTTCGGAGTCTTTGCCTGATCATCGGCCCGACGTCAAAATCCACCGAAATCCACCGATTCCACTTGACCCTGCATGGAAAGGCGCGAGCATCGTGGAATCGGCCCACTTGGCTGGAGTCCTCGACATGGCACGATTCGCAACACCGTTTCACGCGTTACATCGGCGGCACAATTTGCTTGGCCCACCGCGATGGACGAAGCCCCTGATTGCCTCGACGGCTTTGCATTGCTAAATGCTGGATTTGCTTGAACTCTCTGGGCTATGTAGACAACCTCGTCTGGACTGCTTGGACTATCTGGCCTGGCCTGGACTGGACTGCCTGATCTGGACTGCCTGGTCTGGTCTGACTAGGTAACGGTTCAACCGAGAAAGCTCACGAGTCTTATATGTAGCTGTACAAATATGTAATGTGTTTTGGGTTGTGTGTGCTTGTATTGATTGATCGTCACTTGCGATGTTGTGTGTGTCTTCCTGGTCCTCAGGGGCCATTTTGATCACAAGATATGTATGTGTGTAGATACCTAGGTGTATGTGTGTGCACGTGACTTATGCCATGCATTAAGGTACCACCGCCCAGCGTTATCGGTCCTCAAAGTACCCATACCCGACAGTAGCAAGGGGGGGCCACTTGTGTCGAAAATATGTGTACAGTGTGACGTACTTCGTACATGCGACGACGAGTATTCACGAACATCCAGGGCCCAGGGGGGGGGGTCAGACTTCCCAACAGAAAGAAATTGGTCAAATGTGGCCGCGAAGATGCCAGAGCAGTGGCAACTCAAGCATGGCGCCGTCTTCAAGGAACGCATCCATGACCGGTAGGTCCCTCTCCGTTCATATGCACTTCTCAAGTTCCTCCCCTACGAAACACAGACGGACTTCTCTGGTGGCTGTCTCATGAGTCACACACGAACTCCGCTCTCATCTTTCTCCTTTCTCTCCTCCCGTCTTTCTTGTTCTTATCTCCGGCTAATGCCCCCCGGGATGACGGCAGATGAAGCACCGCCCGGCCGTAGCCAGTAATCAGCGTCTCACGCAAACGCCACCCAACGTCAGGGACTCAGGGTCGGCACGGAAGCGCGTTCTCGTCGACCGTCGGAGACTTCAAGAGACGCGCGACACTCGCGACTCACGAGTCACAACACCTGACCTGCGCCCCTGTCCACTACTCCTGTTGAGGTGCTGCCGTCCTTCAAGGTCTTCGCTTGCAGTCAATGAACAGCTCATCCTATCAACTACCAATGGACATACTCACTCATGCTGATAAATGTATAATGTGGCATGATTGCTGGCCGACCTCGGCCACGCCACCAGTGTCAGACGGCGATTTGGATGACGGCTTTCAATGTCAGAGTGTCCACGCCGCGCGCATGCAAACAGAGCTGCTCGTGAGTCGTGGCGCCGTTTCCGGCCATCAAAATAGACGCTGCCAAGTGGTGGTGTGACTGTGTGGAGTGACGTCACCTGACTGATTTCGGCATCGCCGCATCCAAGCAGTCGCGTATATTCTCTGCCTTTTACATATTACCCACGTACCTAGTCTCTCGCCTCTTTCATCAATAGCCAAGCTTCCCGTGCCTCCCGTTGGATGGAAAAAACTTGGTAGCTCTTTTTGTCCGATGCATCCGCAGCGCTGCGGCGCGAGTTCCTTAATTGGACGTGGCAGCGCAACGTGTGAACAAGGTGACTTTGGTTCGGACTTGACATGAATCTCCGTCGTCCGCTCGTCCATTCCTAGCTAGATGGTGCATTAAGTTAAAACCTGGGGTGCCATGAGCGATTGTCACGAGTTGTGCTGCGCAGCTCTGCCGTCCTGGTCAGAGAGACGATGGCACCTCCGTCGTTATCGCTGACCAGTGAGATGCAGCATGTTGAACCAGAAGAATGGGCTCTTACAAGAAAACTTGCCCCCATGACGGGAAGCGGGACACAACGCGACTCCACGGTCCACGGAGTACAAGGCTCAGACTATTTCTTCAGCAAAGGCTCTGCATTGCATTGATCACCGTGGTCCGTGGGTACTGCGTAACGTTAGGTAGCCCATGAGTTCGGACCGAGACGTACATATGTACGACGCTAGTTGGTCAATGGGAAATGAGGAGCAAATTAATCACGTCGAGACTCGTTGTTAATGAAGGGATGTTGGCGCAGATGACGCATAAAAGATCATGATGCATAAGTGGTTCGCCCTTTTTTTTTTTTTTTTTTCATTTTTAGGCCTCTTTGTCTGTGATTTGAGTTGGAAGGAGAGACATGAGACACAAGTTGAGGGGCCCCAGGTTCTCCAAGCTCCAAGTTCTGCAAGTTCTGGAAGCGTAGAGAATATTCCTTTGGAAGACAAAAAATAAACCGTTACGTTTGGAAAACCCGGCCGAGCCATGTTCCTCGGGCCCGCCCAATGACGAAAGGTGACGAGAATGACGCCAACGAGAAACTTGCCCGATTCGGCCAGCGTGGCTGGCGGCATTGGTTCGCGGCGGTTCACCCGATTGGGTCAATGAATCTGGTGAAGCACAACAAGCCGCAAGGGTACATTACAGACTACCTTCACGAGCCGGTTGTGGAAATTACAACGCATCAACGAACTATGTAACCAAAAGAGCCCTTGGAAACTTCCCTTCAACTACAAAGTGCTGATCCATCCTCTTCTTTTTCAAGTTGAAACTTCTTGCAAGTTGCGAGGAGGAAAAGAAAGGGAAAAAAAGTCAAGAGGGAAGATAAATCAACGAACCACTCTCTGTTCACTACCTACCTAAGTGAAGGAAGCCCATCTACAGACCCATCAACTCCGCCATGGCCGCTACAATCCGTGCCGCAAAAGCGCCGTCATTGATGGACCCGGCATCCTCAACGATGCGGATGCCCGTCTTTCGCAAGCCCTCTCGGATCGTGTCAAACAGCACAGCATCCGCGTCCGCATCGTAGAACGGCCCGCCAGGAACAGAGAACAGACTGAGCCCCCCTAGCGGAAGCCATACCTGTATCAGGGCTGGATTCGCAGCACTGCGTAACTTGTCGCAAATAAACTGCCCAATCGCCCGGGCGTCTTCCGGCGAGGACCGCACCACCGTGACGAGGGAATTGTGCTCCACTTGCGCCCGGCGAGCGTACCTCTCTGGAACGGAGTGCTTGGCCCCAAAGTTGGCCATGTCCAGGGCTCCAAGGGACACGATGGTCGGAATGGCGGCTTGCACGGCGGCATTGAGACGCTCTGCACCAGCTGACATGACACCGCCCATGATATGGTCGCAGACTTCCGTGGTGGTGAGGTCAATGACCGCGTCGAGTTGTCCTTCCGCGATCAGCCGCTCCATGGCTTTTCCGCCGTGGCCCGTCGCGTGAAAGATGTATGTCTCGACGGGGTAGCGCGCCTCGAGGGCCTCCCGAATCGCATCAACGCCCGGCGTTGTGACACCAAACATGGTGATGCCAACGCGCTTTTTGGCTGGCGTCTGCTGCTGCATGGAAGACTGGGCGCGCGATCCTCTCCGCGTCGAGTACGAGACAGCCGTAGCAGCAATCGCAGCACCAGCGTTGGAGAGGATATCCCGCAGGAGGGGGTTCAGACCTGCGATATCGACCACGGAGTACATGAGCGTTATGTCCGTCTCGCCGACAACCGGACCCGTGTCGCCGCTGGCCACAGTAGAGACAATCAGCTTGGGCAGCCCGATGGGAAGGCTGCGCATGACGCGCGAGCACAGCGATGTGCCGCATGAACCGCCCGCCGAGACGATGCCGTCGAGCTTGCCCTCGCAAAGCATGTCCAGGACAGCGTGCATGGCACAGGAGCCCATGGCATCGATAAAGTCACTCCGGGAGAGCGTGGAAATATCTAGCTCGGGCCGGTACTTAGCCAGCATGTCGGAGCCATGGACATCAATGTATGGGTTGGAGCTGGAATGCCGGCCAACATCGATGAGGCACGTAGTGAGGCTACCAGGCGCGGCGGCTATCTGGCGGCGCAGAAACGCGAGCTGTTCAAGTTTAGTATCGCAAGTGCCGATGATGACGACTGTGGCCGACATGGCTGCAAGGGAGTGCAAATTGCACGGAAACAATCGGCCATTGGACCCTTTGAGATTCAATCTCGGATGCAAAGGGCAAAAGAGCAGAGGGGCGAAACAGAATACATCTGTTCAAGATGACGGGGAAACAGCAGATGCCATTTGCGTTACTTCAGCTGCATCAGCTGTTCGTCACATGTCATGTGCGAGCGACAGCTTCCCTGCCCCAATCGATCCATAGGTACCTAGGTACCTATGTACAGTGGCCCCGCACAAATAACACAAAACTTCCTCCACTTTTCGACGCGACACGTCAATTTACCTTCATTCCCAAACCAACCCCGCCCCAATCGATACATAAGTACCTAGGTACCTATGTACATACTTACCTCCTCTAGCTCTCGATTCTCTCCAGACCATCCAACAGCTCAGCCTACCTAAACCCTCGGGATTGGGACGTTGCCATCGTCTCGCCTCGCATTACCTCCTTTCTTTTCACACCTCCCTTTTTGCGCCAAGCAAGCGATCAAGCTCAAGCATTTTTAAAAAAAAATGCCACCCCCAACAAGTCGCCGCGACATCGTGGCCAAGCTGCGCTCACAGATTGCGCAGGGAAAGCCGATTGTGGGCGCCGGAGCTGGCATTGGCCTCTCAGCCAAAAGCATCGAAGCCGGCGGCGCGGATCTGATTGTTATTTACAACAGCGGCCGCTACCGCATGGCAGGGAGGGGATCGCTCGCCGGATTAATGCCGTATGGGAACGCAAACGATGTGGTTTGGGAGATGGTGCGGAAACGCCTTTGCTTTTCCTCGTGATTTCTCTCCCTTTGTCCTCTTTCGATAAATGGCACCCAATACATCAGATCCAAGTCAAGGCATCAAGACTTCAAAGACGCTGACCACGCCACACGACAGGCCAACGAGGTCCTCCCCATCGTTGAGTCCACCCCCGTCCTCGCAGGCATCTGTGCAACAGACCCCTTTCGGGACATGCTCTCGTTTGTGAAGCAGCTCCGCGACAGAGGCTTTGCTGGCGTGCAAAACTTCCCAACCGTGGGGCTCATAGATGGCAATTTTCGCACCAGCCTTGAAGATACGGGCATGTCGTACGACGCCGAGGTGGCCATGATTACGGCCGCGCACGAGATCGATATGCTCACCACGCCGTATGTCTTTAACGCGGACGAGGCGAGGAAGATGACAAGGGCGGGCGCTGATGTGCTGGTCGCGCACATGGGTTTGACGTTGAGTGGTTCTGTGGGCGCTGCGCCAGGCAGCAGCAAGACGCTGGAGGCTTGCGTGGAGCTGATCCAGGAGATTCGCGACGCGGCTGTGCAACTACGCCCGGATATAGTGGTTTTGTGCCATGGGGGCCCTATCGTTGGTCCTGAGGATGCGCAGTATGTGCTGAGCAGGACGAAAGGCGTTCATGGCTTCTATGGCGCGAGTTCCATGGAGAGGGTGCCGGTGGAAAAGGCGATTGCGGATGTGACGAGGAACTTCAAGGAGATGGAGCTGGAGATGGAGCCCGCGACGAGCACCGTGGATGGTCAATAGGAGGGATGGATTGAGGCTGTGGGAGATGTGACGGCTATCATGATGGTCTACCTAATGTAAGTATGTGGAGTAAAACGAGAGACATGACAGAAAATAATAAGTAATAACGAGGATGTAGAATGTGTCCGCAATTTAGTGTTCTCCACGGTTTCTTTTTCCACCAACTACGCAACCACGCCCACCCTGTCCAAATCAGGCGCCCATCCCGTGCCCGAACCAGAGATACTGATAGTATTCGCCCCATGGACATTGAACCCCGACAGCTGGACCGCATATCCCTGATACACGTCGCGGTCCCAATCATAGCCGCTCAGCGGAAAGCTCACCACCTGCTCCGCGCCGCCATTGACACGGATCGACGCCACCCGCTCATTGCTCCCGCCGCCGAGAAAGCACACATCCCCGTTGACATAGTCGAAGCGCACCTTTTGTGTAGCCTGCGAAGTGCGGATATTCGACAAGATCACCTTCCCGGCGCCCGCGCTGCCCAGATAGCTAACCTTCTTGGACGACGACCATCCCGAACACGCAACCACCTTGGCACCCGCGGAGAGCGCGCCGCTCGCCACAGAGAAGTAGTTGTACTTGACCGCACCGGAAGACGACGCATGTTTCACTCCGAAAAGCCGCAGCGCCAGCGAACCTCTCCCGTTGACAGTCTTGGAATACGAGCCGCTCACGCTGGCGGTGTTAACGCCGGTCCAGGCATCCATAACCGCTGCGGATGCGACACCAATGTCCGCAAAGTTCAGCGTTAGGGTCCGTTGCCGATTACTCAGATGCACGACTAGGACTGCCAGATCGCCATTCGCGAGTGGTCCCATCCATACGTCTCGGTCTGATGTCCACCGCTGCACCAGCGCCGAGTCCTGATTCATAGCAATGAGATGCTTGTTCTGCAGCACGGCGACCATCTGATTCGACAGCGCCGTCGGGCTCGTCGACACCATCAGAGAGGATTTGAGCATCGCCCACATGGCAAAGTGTGTGGCTTGTTCATCAAACGTCCTGCCCGGGTTGCCTACTTCCAGGAGATCCGTGTCAGGGGTGTGGCCTGGTCCGACGAGGCCTGATCGCGCAACCTGGATGGCCTGGTTGTCAATCCGGTACACGTTTCCCCAGCCAGTGCTCATATCGTCGGAGAAGCGGAACGATGTTGAGATTCCGCGTGTCCATTGGCTGGGGTCTTGGAGTCGGGTCGCGCCGCTGACTTGGCTGGAGAAGGGGGTTCCCCATTGGCAGACAAGCATGCCGGGGATGCTTGCCGGGGATGCCGACGCGTTGGAGTTCTTTCCACATGGCTGAGTAGCGGGTGATGAAGTCGGTGCGGGCACCTTTGGGGGCGTTTTGTTTCGCTGCTAGTCGTCTACATGGCTTGTGTCAGTCATTGGGGTTAAGAAAGCATGATGCGTCGATCGAAACAAGGAAGGTAGAACAGGGGGGCTTGGAGGGGTGAGGAATAGCTCGTATCAAGGACGATCGGGAAATCTGGGGCACAACAAGAATGAGTTGAGATGGGTAACGCAAATATTGTTGAACACGGAGCGACGCACACTTCACCTATTCCGTTTTCAACGTCTGAAAAAACGCGGCATCAGCAGCCTCCTTGCCCGACGAGCCCAGCACCGGCGACGGAACCTGTGGATCGCACATCCGCATTCCCGCATCAGAATACATGCTCCATTTCATGCCCTTGGACCGCGCCAGATCACTCAGCGGCTTGAGTCCACTAGGAAAGGCATGAAGATCAATCTTGAGCGCCCCGTTAGAGGCATTGCGCTGGCCATCCCGCGACGCCCTAGCCGCAGTCAATCTGGAAGAAGGTATACTCTGCAGCGATAAAGCCCCGCGAGGCTAGCCCGTTGATGGCGCTTCTGATGCTGGTGTCAGATGGGCTGCAGGATAAGTGATTGTATGAATTGTAGCCCATGAGGGGGGTGGATGGGAAGGTGGTTGCTACGAGGGAGGTGGCCGTCGCGAGGGCGAGCACGATGGCCTCACGAGGAGAAGAACAACGTATGTTGGTGGATAAATCTGATCAAGAGGATGAGAAACGTTCAGAAAAGTACAGGGGGGAATGGATCGCTTGGCAATCTTGTAAAACTTGAGAGATGTGCCTCTCTCTCCCCTGTTTCTCTCTTGTCTTCCTGCGGGATGCAATCTGGACAGAGGAGCAGCGCATCTCGTATTTGTATTGACTGATATGAT